>JAAAKG020074761.1:0-17110 GCA_010014905.2 Druon quercuslanigerum
CCCGAACCATCTTAACCGATTTCTTTCCCATGTGTCAACTAGCGTTTCTTCCGCACCACATTCCTTACGGATTATCTTTTTCTTGACATGTCCATGTCTCGCTGCCGTATAGTACAGTTGGTACAAAAAAGGAATTATGTATTGTCAGTGTGATACAGAAAAATTACTGGTTACTAGACTTGTATTATAAAATTCCAATACATATGAGGTACCATACCAATGTCAGCATTTGAAAATTAAAATAATATGTATTGTATCATTACCTTACCCTTTAGAAATAAACTTCCATAACATGTAGTGGAAGTTTCTGACAGAAATTTTTAACAGTGTACGTTTGCCACTCCCGTCGTTTCCCACGACTCTTTTTTTTGGGTGAGTGAACTTTTCTTACATTTTCCATCTCTGAGAATCAAGGTGCCAAGAAATTTAAAAAAATTTTAGGTAAATAAACGGAACTCCAAAGATTTCTCTGAGGGTTAATAACTCAATCAAATAAAAGAAGAAATCCGAACTTTAGAAGTTGAAATATTGGGGCTGCTACAGAATCCCAATTCAGCAATTCCCTAACTTCTCCCTGAGAATTTTTTCATTTTCCTTCATCGTTTTATATTTTTTTCGTCTACTAAAATAGTCTTAAACATGCGAGATCAATAATTTATATAAAAAATGAAGTTTTTTTTTAAACTTATTCTGAATACTTTTCATCACAATATTCATATGCAATTTTATAAGGGGTCATCTACAAATTACGTAAGGCAATTAAGGTGAATGGAAAGGATCTGGCGGGGGAGGGGGGGATAAAATCTTATTTTCAACTCCTAAGACTAATTTTCTACCAAAAAAGAGGAATTTTCAACAAGGTATATGAATTTTCAACCAAATAGTTGAATTTTAGACTCAACAAGATAATTTTTGGAACAAAAATGAAATATAAAGTTTCTATTTGAAAAAAAATTGTCAACAAGAAAAAAAGGAAAACGTCAAAAAAAAGTAGTTAAATTTTCAACTGAAGATGAATCTTCAACAAAAGAAACAGCATGAATTCTGAAAGAAAAGGCTAATTTTCTAATATTTGAATCTGCAAACAATAAAAATTAACTTACAAAAAAAGACGTTTTTGTAATAAAACAGAAGAAAATTAATCCAAAGTAGTAATTTTTCGAGCAAAAAAGACTGATTGTATACAGAAAAGTTGACTTTTAAATGAAAAAATTTTAATATTCTATCAGAATAATTGAATTTTCAACCTCAAAAAGCAACTTTTAAACACAATAAATGATTTTTCAATTACATTTTCTACAAAAATAGAAGAACTTTTAGGTTGAATAATTATTTTTAACAATTTTGTTGAATTTTTAAGCTGCAAATAAAAAATGTCGTCAAAACTGTTGAATTATCATCAAAAAATATTAATTTTTTTCCAAAGAAGTCAAATTTTTAACAAATTACATTTATCTGTATCGAAAAATATTAATTTTTAGCCAAAAACGGAATATTTATATTTTCAGTTACAAACATTAAATTTAAATCATACAAAAATAATTTTCAACAAAATAGTTAGATTTTCAAAAAAAAAATCTTCTAGTAAAAAAATATTTTTAATTAAGATGTTGAATTTTCATCCTAAAATACGATTCTTTTACAAAACTGTTTAAATTTAAATCCAAAAATATACATTTTTAGCAAAAAAGTTAGTTTTTAAGCGAATAGTTGAATTTTTTCACCAAAACAGTCAAATTTACAACAAAACAGAAGAATTAAAAGAAAAATTGCAAATTTTTAATTATCTGAATCCACAACACAAAGTAATTAATTTTCAAAACAAGAAAGATGATTTTTTAACGAAATAGTTGAATTTTCTACCAGGAAACATATTTTATCCAAGGAAGAAAAAATACGGCTTTTGATCCAAATAAATAAATGTTTCATCAAAAATGATAAATTTTTGACAAAAAAGTTACTTCCAAGCATATACTGGAATTTTTTTTATCAAAAACATCTAATTTTTCACAGAAAAAAACGATTTTTCAACAAAACAGTTTAATTTTCAACCAAAAAGTATGATTTTTAAACAAAAATTTTCAATTTCCAAGAAAATAGTAACATTTTTAACCATATAATTACAATTTAAACCATAGGTCAAATTATCAAACGGAAAAATTATAAAATAAAAAAATTCTACCTGTAAGACTTACTTGTTATCAACATATATTCTTTTGCAAATCTAATTACATTATGCCCGACATTTGCTTAACCAGCAGAAATTATACGTATGTTCGTTCTCTGAATGACGTCTTAGCTTCAACTTTAGTTTATCGAAAATTCCCTGTCATTTTCAAGGGTTGCCCTGATATTCATTGACTTTGATGGAAATGTTAAAATTTTCTGATTTTACCTGGCTTTCTCGAATTTCCTGACCTGTAGCAACCCTGAATATTTTTTCTGAATGTTCGTGCTAGAAATAAAATCGCAATAACATTAAATTCTATCGTTAAAACGATGGTGTAGCAAATCGAGTTAAATAGGAATTTGAGATGAGCGAGACGAGAAACCATTTCGGATATAAAAGACGATTAAAGACACAATGAGGTCGCTCTGATCGATGTAGCAATATCATTGCCTTGAACATTGACATACATATTCGCGCAGCTGTTTTCAATCGCACCAGCTTTATAAAGCAGAACTAAGGGGAAAAAGAAACAAAGAGAAATCATTTAAATTGAGTGCTGCAGATGCGAATAAAAAACTCGCTTTTAATTCGAGGAATAATAGATAAATATACATAAAATACGTAAATTTCATTTATTAAATTCTAAACAATGTACCCCCTTTAGCTAAGGCCCGCAAGTTCGTACGAATTATTAAAGAATTTTTCAACCAAGTGGTTGAATTTTTAACTAAAAAAAGGAATTTAAAAAAATGTAATAGCTTTCTTCTCTGTTCCTTAACACACCTCCCACACACTTACTTGGTGGTGGGAGTGGGATCGACAGTTTAAGGTGGATTTCGAACCACCAAAAGCAACAGCGTTAAGTACTTTAATTTCTAATTAAAAACAGTTAATATGGACTCAAACGGATGAATTTTTAACAAAATTGGTTTATTCCCAAACAAAAAAAATTATTGTTTAACCAAAAACTTCATTTTCAAATTTAAAAAAAAGATAAATATTCTACCAAAAGAGATGATTTTTTAAATCAAAATGACAAATTTATAACAAGCAGCTAAATTGTAGCCAATAAAGATTTTCCAGTCATTAGGAAAAAAATGTCATCTAAATTGTGGAATTTCCAAGCCAAAAAGATTTTCAACCAAGAAGATTAATTTTCTACCAAAAAATATCGATTCACGATCAATCACATAAATTTTCAACCAAATAGGTAAAGTTTTAACCTAAGCACGTAATAATTTAAACAAAAATAAAATAGTTAACTTTTTATTTTTAAAAATTTCAATAAAAAAACCAATTTTCTACAAAAAAGGTGGATGTTCAACCGCAAGATAAGAATTTTCAAAAAAGCCGTTTTTATCTAAACCGAGAGGATTTGAACGAACTAGTTAAATTTTCAGTTAAAACAATTAATTTTTAACATAAAACGATAAATTTTCAACAAAAAATGTAATTTTTATATTTGAACAAAAAATTGTTTCAACGTAAAATCAAAAACAATTTAATTTAAAAAATAAAGATGAATTTTCAATAAAATACTTGAATCCTTGATTGAAAACAGATTGATTTTCACTTTGACAGTTGTATTGTTAACCAATAAAATTGATTTTTGTAACCAAAAAAGACGAATTAGTGAAAAAAAATTAATTTCTGACAAGAAATTTGCAAATAAGAGAATTAATTTTGTATAGAAAAGACGATTTTTTAACAAAATATAATAATTTTCTAATGAAAGTGATCATTTTTTAACCAAACATGAAATAGTTAAATTTTCAATGAAAAAGTTAAATTTCAATTGAATGAATTTTTATCTTAAGTGATGATTCTTTAAATGAAAAATGAATTTTCAAAAAAACAGTTAAACTTTCGAATAAATAGATGAATTTTCTACCAGATGTTTTGAATTTTCACATCAAAAATACGAAGTTTATACAAAATAGTCGAATTTTTAACAAAAGAAGTTTATTTTCAACCAAAGCAGAATACTTTCTAACTACAAAGTTGTATTTTTAACCAAAAGGTATTAAATTTTCTAATAAAAATGACAAGAAAGAAAAAAAATGAAGATCAAGTTGTTCAATTTTCAAACCAAAAAGGATGGTTTTAACAAAATTGTTTTAATATTCAAAATAATATCTCATGCAAAAAGTTTTTTATCAGGCCCCCCCATGTAATAAAGCATACAAAAATCCTTGACCCCCCCTCCCCCTACCGCAAGCTTTCTCCGTTTAATGAAAAAATAAATACATATTTTTCGTTTCTTTTTAAAATAACTATAAACCGTGGTGCTGGGGCCTTAAACGGTCCGAAAATTATTAAAATACTTACACAATATTTTTTTCGCGAATATAATAATTGTTTACCAGGGAATAGATGTAGGAAAACGAAAGTTTTTTGTAGAATAAATATAATATCTAAACTTTAATAAGGGGTAGTTTTTGACACATAGGGCTAGTATTTTTGGTCTAATTGGTTTCAAAAACTTTACCAGAACGCATGGTAAAATTAATTGTATTCCCTAGCAAACAATTATTGCATTTACGAAAATTAATATTAATTAATAACTTTTATCATTTTAGCACACTTTAAAACTCCAGGACCACCGATTTAAATTATTTAAAAAAAGGAAAATATGAATTTATTTCTTAACCTAATTTTAATTTGAATTTTTTCTTTTTTGTTCCTTATGGTTTAAAAATTAACTACGTGGAAGTAGAAATAAATCCGATAATATTTAAGGTAGTTGACGTATAAAAAGTCATATCTCTAGAAAAAAAAAGTTTTCTATGATTATAATCATAAAAAACATTATTTTTTATAGAAAAATAGTAAAACTACGAAAAATAATTATTCAAAAAAAGTCTTTGTAACTGAATTATTTCCTACTGTTACATGTAACCAATTGTTATAAAATGGTTGTATTTTAATCAATCTTAATCAATTTTATTGATGTTAATATTCCACACAGCTAAATAATCTTTAAATATATATTCATTAAACAAATAATTGATTTAATGCTGTCACGATGATTCATTACAATAAAAGAAGGCGTTTCGCGCTTTAATCGTGTGCAAAACAACGAACCTTGCACGAGATTCCGGCCCGAAATACCTGCTTCTATTATTTAGAAAATGTTTTCCTAAAAAGTATTCTTTGAACGATTTCAGCGATAGTAAAATTCATTTTAAAAATTGGAAACAGATTAGTTGTAGAGACTATTTTGCCCAAATAAATAGGCTGCCATTTATTAAAATTCTACCATTTTTTTTAATTAGTAAGTAGCGATAGTGATAAAAATTTTGTTTCCGAAGGACATTCTTTCAAGAAAGGTATTTTGTAAGCTTTAAAATTTGTTCGTTAAAAATAATGTCTTTCATTTAAAATTATCTATTTTTTTCAGATGCCAAAGCATAAAAACTACCATAAAGGCTGCCCATCGCGAATTCGTCAGTTTTTATATAAGAATTAAGTTTTCTCGAAAATGGGAGATCATTACAGAAAATTATAAGCAGCCTTAAAAATGCGGCTCATTTAAATGATTATTTGTTATCTTTAGTTTTTCAATAACTACGCATACTCAAGGAGATACGCAAATAAAATTGTTATAAGAAAGGGCTAATAATTTATTACTGTAATTAGGACTTTTTCTGTGATTGTTTCTATAAAATTTTAAAATGACATTAAGTTTAGAGGATTTAAAAATTAATTGAATCCTCGTAAGTCACTTGAGAACATGGACCAGAGAAATCTTAATACTTGTTCAAAAAAATATCGCCATAGAATTTGTAGGGCTGATTAATAAGGTTGGTGATTCGCCCTTTCTCAAAGTTGGTATTATTAAAAGAAATGTTATGAATTATTTCATCATAAAAATGGAAAACAGCCACGCCGAAGCCTTTGATTATATGCGCTGATGCGAGGTTCACAGCAGCAATAATAATACAGGAAACACATTCTGTTGCGTCTAAAGACAAAAAAAATTTGTATGACAGGTTCTTTTCTCACACACGAAAATTCCAAACAATTTCTGTAAATTTACTCAGAATATACAAAGACAACTTTTATACAGGGTGGCTCAGGACAATGAGGGCCATCTTTCTGCAAAATCGGTTTTGACCTTGGTATCAATTTTAAAGGTTATTTGAAGGTCACATTAATTTTTTAAATAGAAACCTCTATTTTTGACATTAGATTCTAAAAGAGGGGAAAATCGTGCGTCCGAAATAATAGTAAGAGTCAATTTTTCCGAGGTCAAATAAAGGTTAAATTAAAGTCTAATTTCAAAAATCATACAGAACAAATTTGTTTTGTTTTATTCTTTTAACACGTTAAGGCAACATAAAGCTGGGGTGAATTCAGGATCAATGACTTTGAGAACCTTAACCTTGAGGCATGCTTGGAAGGTTATTCTAAGGTCAAAGTGTTTGTTTTCTTGAAATAATACACCCGAAACCAAACCCACAATCTTACAAGCTCCAAACCAACAAGCTCCACACTTTGATCTACGAATGACCTTCCAAGTTGGCCTCAAGGTCAAGGTGATCAAGGTCGTTTGTCCCAAATTCACCCTAGCTTTGGGCTGCTCAAACGTAATAAAACAAAAAAAAATCATGTTCTGAATGATTTTTGAAATTTTTTCTCGATTTAATCTTCATTTGACCTCGTGAAAATTGATTCTTAGCTATCATTTCGGACGTAAAATTTCCCGCTCTTTCAGAATCTAATGTCAGAAATAGGGGTTCCCACTTAAAAAAAACAATTTGACCTTTAAATAACCTTGAAGATGGATCTCAAGGTCAAAACCGATTTTCCATAAAGATGGTCCCCATTGTCCTGAGCAACTTTTATCTGAAAAATTTTTTTTATACCGCTTATTTCCGATTTTGAGGTGGATAGATTAAAATGGCCCAGCTTGTATATTTTAAAAACTTTTTCGGAACCTGTTTGACTCATTAAACCTGCCCAAATTAGTATTAAGCCTTTATGATACCCCGGAACCTAAAATTAGAAACCTCGAATTTACGATATTCCTAGATTTGATAGCCCTGCAGTTTTATGATGAGACAAGAGCCAGGAGATATTATTTATTCCAATTTAAAATCATTAACACGGACCTGACTGTTAACGTTTAGGTTTCCTGAACTTTCCGTACTCTGTCTGAAACCATTCTTCATTCAAGGTCCCAGTGGAATGTATTTAAGGCAAAAAAATAGACAAGATTAGTGTAAAAAAAGAAGACTCTAGATCAAACAGCTTTTCCATGTTATTAAGTACATCCCAGCATACAAATAAATACCTTTGATTATTAAATTATTTAGAAATTCAATTCACTCGAATTTTGAAACCCAAAAATAAAATTTATTTGTAAATCGCTCATGAAACAAATTCTCGAGAAGCAAAATGATTTTATCCTGGATAAACTAACTCTTATCCTCTTACGCTATATTCAACTTTTCATCACCCACACGTCTTTTTAACGAGAAATAAAAAAAAAGGTGAACGATATACATCAAAAGGCAAAATATACATCAAATCTACGCAGGCTTGAAAAATCTTAAGACGTAAGTTTTAACCATTTAAATTCTTTTCCCTATATTATTTTCACGGATTTACTTTAGAAATTTATGACAAAGCAAATATAGCAAAATACTTTTCCAGATAAGGCGACGTTCATGAGAGCTTAAGCTTATACATTTTCTTTCCACAATAAAAGCTATGCAACAGAGAATATTATAGAACGAGGCCAAGCATCAACATAAGATAAACGTGAAATTTTTCTATCCATAATTGAAAGCATCGTACATAGTAATAAAATTTTTAAAGCTTACAAATAGGTTTACAACAAGTTTGCTACTTTCAGTTTGAATTGTAAATGTTTATAGTTTTAAACAATAAAATTTTGAGATTCTTTTAGAAGTAGCTCTATCTTGATGTTTTGCAATTAAAGATCCTTCCATTTTTCATGAATTAACATTATATATAGTTTAAATTTTTTTAAGAATGCAGTTTTGAAGATTTAAAACCAAAATCCCTTGAATTTTAACGATAAACATCCAAAGCTCTACCAGTTTAAAGAGATACAATTGAACTTTTTAATTTTTTAAATATAGAATTACAAATTATTCCATTTTCAAGGTTTATGCTTTGAGGGCATGTAAAACATCAAAACGACGGAGTTGTCAATTGTAAATCTTAAAACTTGCATGATTAATAATTGTAAATTGTCTAAATTTAAGTCTCCTCACTTTTAAAGATTAAAAATTTTAACTTCTATGATTTTTAATAGTTACAATTAAAAACTATTCAATTTAAATAATTTAAGAATAAAAGTTCTTAAATTTTTATGTTTGTAATGATTAAAAGTCAAGTTTTCAATTTGAAATCTTTTAAATTGAGGAAATTTTGTGTATAAATGATCAAAGTCAAATAATTTTTGTTTGCCAATTTTTGAAGTTAAAACTCTGTGTTTTAAAGATTAATAATTTAAAGGTTTGCTGTGTTTGATATTTACAAATGAACATTTTAAAATTCTATTGATTTTCAGTTAAAGATTAAATACAGCATACATAATAACATTTATTGTAAAACTAAAAAATTTAATTTAACGATTTTTAATTTGAATTAATTTAATTTTAAATATTTGCATTAAAACTCCTTATTATTTATTGTGCATAATAATAGAAAATGATGCAATTTCGAATTATTTTCTAAAAATAGTTCAATTTGTAACATTTAAATTTAGAATTGATTAAATGTTATAGATTTTCAAAGACAATTTTTTTTAACTCAAATCAATTTTTCTAAACTAAAGCAGGTGCTGGAGGGTACTAAGTTCAATTAACCTAAATTTTTTTAGGAAAAAGCAAAAAACTTTCATAGGGGAAAAACTAACGAGTGATTGGGTCAATTAATTTTTTTGTTTCGGTGAAAGGATCAGTCTAATAATATTCTGTGAAAAAATAGATAGCGTTAGATTTGCATGTAATAAGAAGAATACTAAATAAATAATACAGCTAAATAAATAATTTTAAAAAAGATTTGAAATAAATATTTTTATTTACTTCATAAACAGAAAAAAGTTTGAATACAAAAAATGAACATTTGCAGAATTCGTGCCACATTTTTTAATTTTGATAATAATATCTCCAATCTCTAAATACTAGTCAAGATGCTATAATGACCCTCAAATTGTTAAAAAATCGACCATTTAAATATAATTCATTTAGTTAGATGAAATTTAAAAAAAATTTGAAATATTTGATTACATATACTACATTTTTATATGCTGAATTTCGATTAAAAAACTTTAGTACCTTAATGTTGTACTGAAGCAGGCGTGAAAAGCGGGAAAATATAATTTAAAAAGAAAAATTAATTTTAAGAAGTAGTGGACTTAACGTCGCTGAGCTTCTCCTACTTCAATTAAAGAAGGAAATTTTGATATTCTTATCATTATGATATATGACAAATATTTTTGTTCCACACGTACGTGAAAAACTCGACTTTTTCGGTCTGAAAACAGTGATCAAAATAAGCGATTTTTCAATCTTTGCCGAGAAGCGTTGAATAATGACAGGTTTTACCCACTAGTGGGTAAAAGTGAGTGGAACCGTTGAATTACAGAGACTTTTTCTTGTGAATGTGCTATGGAATCAGCCGTTCTGTGTAGCCACCTACAACTAAGGTTGACGCTTCGCACACATACAGTCTGAGCGTACGGTCAGTCTGAGCGCGCGTGTTTTGTTTATTGTCGCAATTAAAGTGCAAGTATTTTTTGCTTTTCATTATTCATAATTGATTTTCAATAATAAATTTATAATTTTATTTCAATAATAATGATCCTAATTTTTTCTCATTTTTAAATGTCGTTTTTTTGTATCGGGGGGCCCCCTGTTTTTGTGCTAGAATCACGTCCGCCCCAATTCCTTTAATGTCACAAGTTTGCGTCAAACAATTGAAAAATCGCCATTTTGATAACTATTTTCAGATCAAAAAAGTCTCATTTCACGTAGTCGATAAACAAAATAGTATGTACGGCTCGTGGAGAATGGTCGATTATGAACTCACATTCTTGCCGCGCTCGCGTCGCTCGCGCGTCAAATGAATTCTCGTTCACAATCGACCATTTTCCCCACTCGTTGTACAATATACTATTCAGAATATAGAAAAGAAACTTCGCAGCAACATCAAATTACTTAAATCAGTCATCTAAGGCGGAAACATTATGTATACTTTATACATAGTGTGAAATATGATATATAATATTCACTTTTTTATACATTTTTTGTATAAAATAAAGAAATATTGTATGTAAAACTTTATACTATATAAAAATTATATTTAATTTTTCCGTCTAGGATTGCATGTGTAATAAGTTACTATTTTTACGAAGTAATTGTTATAGATGAAGTTAGTTTCTTTTTTCTATGGAACTAACCCACACTGTATCTAATTTTAAGTGATCCTAAGATTAGATAAAAATTATTCTTAGGTCGATCTAACATGCTGAGAATTTGTTATTCCAATTTAAAATAAAGAATTTGCATTTGATATAAAGAAAAGTAAGTGGGCACAGGATCAAAAGGCAAAAGCAACTGATAAGTAAGCAAAAAAATGAAAGCTTTAATATGGAAAAAGTAAACTTATGAGAGTGGAGATACTGAGAATTCAACATGCCTTTTCATCACGGGGATAAAAATTCGTTTGCTTAATGTTTCTCGAAAATCCGTTTGGTGTCGCAGGACTAAAGTTAATGTCAAAAGTGCAGGAAGTCCAAGACCTTGTTAAGCCAAAAATCTCTATGCAAAGGAAAGGCCCGTTGAGCTGCTTACATCAGACGTGAGAGCAGAAACAGACGTAGAATTATAATCCTTTTAGGTTCACTAGATATTTTGCAGCTGGACGAGCTTAATACGTAGTGCTGCACATTTCAGAACGTCGCGTCGCGTCTTCTTAGCTTTAGAAAGAGATAATTCAGATGTTATATTTGATGTCATTGGAATTAATCCATCAAAATAATTATGAAAAATTGTTTGTTGATCTAATTAATTAAAACATATAAATACTGCATCATCTTATTTATTTCAAAACTTTGACAAATTTCATTTTGATAGTACAGTTTTACGTCATTAGAACTGGTCCACGATGAGAATTATTGAAAAATTGTATTACAATAATTTGATTCAAATACCCAGAATGAAATATAAATAAATGTTTTTTCTTTGTCTCACAAATTTTTCTGTTATGTCACTGCGTCAGTTTATGAATATAGGCTTTATCGTTGATTTTTAAATAATTAATTTTGCACTTTAGATTAAAATGGTTAAATTTTAGAATATGATGCACAATTTTTGATGTACAATTTGAAAATTAATTAGTTATTATTCATTATAATTAAATGATTAATTAGTTAATTATTAGTTATTATTAATTAGTAGAAATTCATTAATTAATTACTTGTATTCAAGATTCTAACATAAAAACGCTACAATTAAACTTCAAAAATTCACAATGTTTAAATTTCTTCATTTTAAACGGTGAAAAGGACAGTTATTGTTAATGTTCACAAAAATCACATTTTTTAGAAAAAAATGTATTAAATACCATTGAATATCACTTAATACTACACAATACAATATGTATAATACTTACTAACAACATTTGTATTAGTTTTTAAATTATAGTTTTAAACGCGAAATTCTAAAAAAGCATAATTTTCGAGGTATTGAAAGTGAATTTTGTTTGCTTCAAAACCTTAAATTCCAAAATAATTGGTTTAAATTTTGTTAATTTATAGAGGATTCCAATGTCGAATTTTACGATTATATATATTCAAATTTAAATATTGAAAATCTTAGCACAATTTCACTGTTACGAATTTTAAAATTTCATATTGACAGCCTTGATAGATAGTTTTAAATTAAATTATTTTGGATTTAAATATTCTAATTGTTTGAGTTTAATTTTAGTATGTTTTAAATTAAAGCATTTTAGATTTATATATTCTAAATTACTTGTATTTAAATTGTTTAAAACCGTCGAATATCACTTTGAAAGGTGCACAGTTTTTAGTTGAAAGGGTTTGTGTTTAAATAGTTTCGAATTAAATGCTTCAAGAATGAATTCAACGCAATGAAAAAATAGCACAGAAATTGATTCATTTCTAAGCCTGAAAAACTAGAAGATTTGGAACCAGGCATTGAATAGTAAATTATTTGTTGTTTGAAAACGTTCCAAAATATTGAACATTTTGCACTCAACTTTAAAAAATACATTTTTAAATTTTGTTTAGTGTTTTTCTATCAATTTTTCAATTTCTAATACATAATACTTTAGTTTGTTATTATTTTCATGAAAGTTAAAACAAAATATTTTATTTAAAATTGAAAAAATTACGAAGAATGCATAAAAATGATAAATTAAGAGTTAAAAATAAATTACGTTGTTCAAAATCAAAATAGTGAAATTGAACTGTCTGAAATTCATATCTTATTAATTTAATAATATCTTTAATTTTAAATGATACAATTTCAGTTCTCTGAACTTCCATGCTGTACGCTAAATTTTTTATTTGTCCCTTTCATGAGTTTTAATTTTCCAATATGGACTGAAATGGTTGAATTTCGAAAACTATAATTAACAATTTAAAAGTTTGTGTTATTGAAAAAATAAAATTTCATATAAAATAAATAACATTTCAAAGGTTTGATTATTAAAAAGTCTTAATACAACAGTTTATGGTGACAGTTTCGTGATGGACTAAAAAAAATCTGATTTTTCTAATTTAAAATTACTTTTTCAATTAAAAGCTTTTTACAATAATTCAATTAAAAAATATATTCTATTTCGTTAAATGGACCGTGATTTTTTATTTTGGATCTTAGACAAATTTGTCTTTTTAATTTCACTGTTAATTTTTGTTATGTTGCAACAATAAAAAATTGAAGCGTTACTACTATAATCTGGATTTCGAAAAATCCGTTTTCCACGATGCATATTATATGTTCCTTTTCGGGAAATTAAGCTTAGTTTACCGTAGTTTTTATTACTGAATAATTTCTATTTTTCGCTTTTTGGCTTAAGATTTATGAGGAAATTAAATTGCTTAGTATGATACTTTAGTCCGTTTTCATCAGAGAGGTATAGGACGATTTGGACGAAATTTTGCTTTACTGAAGAGTGTTTTAATTTGTTATATTTTATAAAATTATTGTCCTTTTACGTTGTTAAAACTATTATTAACTTAATGATAAAACTTGCTCTTTTCTCATGGAATGATATATTTTAGTCTCTAATATCAGCGAACACTTAAAAAATGATTCATATCTCTTTTCGAAAATCATCTTACTTTTCAATCAATTATGCGATTAATCAAAGATTGTTAATCAATTTTTATTACAGAGTAAGACAGAGGCACGTAACAGGTCCTTTATGCGTATTTAGTTTAGCTTTAACCTCTGTTTTAACCAAAAACACTACTAAGGACCCTTTTTGGCAAACGGCTTCAGTACTAGAATATTACAATTTCCACAGTTTCGAAAGGAAATTGTTAAATTTTCCAAATTTGAGTCTAAAATGTTTAATTTTAAAAGCTTCTGATATAAAATTGAAGTGATTTTAAACTCTTTTATTTGGAAATGATAAGGAACCAATTAAATGTTGAAATATTGCCTTTTTTCAATTTGATATATTCTAAAATTATTTGATTTGAAACTTGTTTAATTCCAAATCGTTCAATATATTTAAAAAACTGTAAAAGGCTTTTAATTCGGAAGTATTAATTATTGTTTAAAAAAGTGGTAAAACTTAATATTTGTAAAGTTTAAGAATAAATTTTAATATTTTTTATGTTTTTCATGTTAGGACTTGTACACACAAATAGTTGTTCTACGATTTTAGAAATCAAAATAGTATTACAAAAGATGTAATTTAAAATAAAAAACATTACTTTTGATGAAAAAATTTAAAATCACAAAAAATATTTATTTAAACAATACTTTATGCATTTTAATTTTTTCTTATGATTGCTTTTCCCCAACTTTTTAAAAACGGTTGAATTTTAATAATGTGTGGTTTATTTGTTTGACATTCTCTACAACTTTAGTGTTTCCCATTTTTAAATTAAAATTTTTAATGATTGAAATTGTTATTATAACTTTTTTAGACAAATTTTTTTAAACAAATGGAAGTCAAAGGGAATATTCTACCCGAAAAAAACAAAAATGTATTAAAATTCAATAATTAAAAAAATAAATAGGGACAATAAGAAGATGTTCAGTTGCAAAAAATATTGTTAAAATAATTTGTTTCGTGAGTTTGAATTTTTTTTATAAAAATAATGTTTTTTCTTTTATAAGACATGGCTGATAATATTATTCCAATCATTAAAATCATAGAAAACTTCTTTCCTACACTGAAACAAATGTATTTGATTCAACGAAATGCACTTTTTTGTTTTTTTTTTACTTGTTTCAAGGAATTGTTAACTATAGTTAATTAAGTATTATTTAAATGCAAAAGATTCACGCTTTTATTCAAGAATATGATTTCTTTGGACGGTATTTCTTCGATACAAGTAAATATTTCTTCGCATCAAAAGTGAAACAAATTAAGTCTTAATTAATTAAGTACGAATCTAGGTTTATTGAATATGTTTAGAACGCCCAAAGAACTCATTCTTTAGTTCAATAAAATCGATTCTTTGAAAGCGATTAATATGTTTTAAAATCAAATAATTTATACATCTTTGGATAGGTTTGTCGAGAGGCGGATTTGGAATATGGTCAGGAGCAGATAGTGAAATACATCGTAGGCAAGGAGTAGGTCTGATTTTGAATGAAAGTGCGAAGGCAGCATCTCGGAGATCATGATTTCGTATTTCCCAGATTGCTGTGGGCTAGAATGAAAGTAGGAATCAGAAGATTATTTATCATAGTATGTTACGCGGCAGTTCATAGTTACCCCAGATAAGTAAAAGACGCCTTCTGGGACACTTTAAATGATACAAATAATATTTGCGATCATGGTGAAAGAATAATTCTGCTAGCAGATACGAATGGATGGGTTGGCATCCAAAATCAGGATCCAGAAAGAGTACTATTTAATTTTGGGGATCCAAGAACAAACATTAACGGAGATAAATTTGTTGGCTTATGCTTAGAAAAGGGTCTCTTTATAACAAATACTTGGTTCAGGCATAAAATGATCCACATGTATACCTGGTCTAAAGGAAATAGCCACAGTATAATTGACTTTGTTGTTGCGGATGAAAGACTAATTGAGCTAGTCAAAGGATCATGAGGGATTCTGAATGCAATACTGATCATTACCTTCTGATCTCCAAAATTAACTCAGATTGGGGATGGTGAAAAAAGAGAATTAAGAAAACAAAACAGACGCGAATCAAAGTTTAGAACCTACAGAAACCGCATGTGCGAATAGATTTCCAATATAAGATAATCGAAAGGATAGGTAAGGCGACTTCGGGGGAAGGGGGCGCTTATACGAAATAAAGATATAGAAGGCGCATGGACTATGTTCCGAGACAACATTGTTAGATCTGCGATCGAAGTGTGTGGTGCCGTGGTTGTGTGAAGAATGTCTGGTGATGCAGAGTGGAATGATGAAATCGAGGCTGCCCAAAAAATAAAGAAAGAAGTGTACAGGAGAACTTTGAACATGGCAGTTCTTAGCGATGAGGAAAGAAATGGACGCATAAATGATTACAGATGCAAAAAGAGGATACTCAAGCGATTAATTAAAGAAAGTAAAGGTATAATTAGAGCAGAAGAAGAGAAGAAAATACAAAACGACCGTGAAGGAATCAAGAAACTACTTTATAAAGCAATGAAGGGAAATATAAGTTATATAAGTTGTCAACATGAGAAATATCAAAGAGGAAATGCAATATGAGGCAGGCGGGGTTAGAGACGGTTTCAGAGACCATTTTAGGGTACATTTTAGGCGTTAGAAAACTCTATTGAGAAAGTCTGTGTCCTTGAGGTTAGGGATATAATCAAGAACTTGAAAAACGGTAAAGCTTCCGGGGTAGACAGTATTAACGCTGAAATGCTTAAACACGGTGGCGAGTACATACCACATAGATTGTGCGAACGGATAGATCTATGCATTAAAATAGGAGAAGCCCCAGGTGATTGGAAAAATTTATCGTGCAAATATACAAAAGAAAGGGAGATAAAAGCGACTGCAATAATTACAGAGGGATCAGCTTTTCAAGTACCGTAAGTAAAATATACTTAAAAATACTTATTCGTAGTGTAATCAAAATAACAGAAGAAAAGATCTGGGAAGTCCAAAGTGGGTTTATGCCAGCAAGGTCATGTACAGATCAAATATTTATCTTAAGGCAAATCACAGAAAAAAGTTCGAGTGTGGGCGAAAAAGTTTTCTGTGCATTTGTTGACCTAGAAAAAGCTTTCGACAAGGTAGATAGAAGTAAACTTTGGCAAGTCCTGAAAGAGTACGGAGTAAATGGATGGCTCTTACAAGCTATAAGAACAATATATACGGGTGGCAAAGCGAGTGTAAGGGTAAATGGGAAATTTAGTGACTGGTTTGATATTATGCAAGGCATTAGACAAGGATGCGTTATGTCTTCGTGTCTAATAATTTTATTTATGGACAATTATTTAGGAATAACTTTTTTCGACGAAGAAGGTGTGGATCTCGAAACAATAGGGGTACGTAGGTTAGAGTTCGCAGATGATAAGGTTGGGCTGTAAGAGTCTATCGAAGACTAGCAAAGAATGTTGAATAAACTGAATGCAAGCATGAAGAGCATGGGCCTCAAAATTAACGTGAATGAAACAAAAACTATGGTGTTCGAAGGAAAAAGTCAAAAAATAATATGCAACATTGTATTGAATGATGAGAGAATTGAACAAGTTGATAAATTCGTATACCTTGGTAGCTTATTTACTA
>JAAAKG020074772.1:0-40953 GCA_010014905.2 Druon quercuslanigerum
GAAGTAAAGAATTTTAGAAGTATAGAGTTTACTAAATTACTACTATTTGTATCGAATAAATAAATGCCATCTTAAAAATTCTGCAAATAAAATCCTTATTATTTTTACAGATCACTCATTCCCTTACATCACGATTGTCTTGTCAGTCCTTTCCAGCGCAGTGCATTTCGCTTTCAAGTTAAACCAGGTAAATATCATGTTCAATATTTAAAATGTACATATAAATATAATATAATATAATTAATATTAAAAAATTATAAATTTTAAAATGTTGACTAGGCTTATCTTTTATTCGACTTTTCATTTTTGGTGTTCGAATCCCTTCAATTTGTTCGTTTTTCGGTAAAAGAAATTCCCTATTTTTTTGTTTTTTTAAATCGGTCCACATTACCCGGTGCCCGGGCTTTTGAAATTAACATGAGGTTTTAAATGGGAAAAAGCTCTAAAGGAATTTTCAAGGAGTAATATCCATCCTATACATTTTTTTCCCTACTCCCCAACCTCTCTTGTATTGAGCCGGGACAATTTTTGGCAAGTTTGCAAGTCATTTAGAACTAATTTTTAATTTTTTGAACAATTATTATTTGCTAAAGACAATTTTTTGTTAATCGTAGAAAGTTTTTTTTTTAAATTTCATGACACAATTAACGAAAATTAAAAGTAATATGTTTTTTTGGGGATATTTGGCCATTGTTTAAACAATTTTTTATCCTATAATTCGTGAAAAGTTATTATTTTCTTAGAAGATGGAGAAAATTGTATTTTAAAAAATGATTATTGTTTAAACAATTAGGGTATAAGTTCTGAAATAAAAAATGCTGAATAAGAAGCAGCATAGTGTAAGAGATTAAAAAAACAAGAATATCACTTAAAATTTATTAACCGCGTCATTAATTCCATAAATTAGTGACTTCGAGATTTTCCAAACCCATTGTCTAAATAAATGAAACTTGTTAAAATAACCTTATACTGTATCTAATACAAAATATCACTTTAGGCCTTTATTAACTACGTTATTTATTCCAGAAAGTGGTAACTCATTCAGATTTACAGGAAAAAAACGGTTGAAACAATTAAAAATTGTTCAAATAATAGCCAAATATCGTTAATAAAATATATTACTCTTAAGATTCGTTAATTGTGTCATCAATTTCAGAAAATAATAACTTTTTAAAATGTATAGTGAAAAAATGGTTTCAATAATTACCAAATATTTTTAACAAGAAGCATTATTCTTGAAATTCATCAACTGTATCATTTATGCCTCAAAATGATAACTTTTCACGATCTGAAGGCGAAAAAATGTGCTTAAACAAAAACTAAATGTTTAAACAATTCAAAATTGGTCATAAAATACTAAAATAGCAGAAATTTGACATAAAACTGATATTTTTTTCATATTTGGGGGCATTTTCCGGCCCGAATATAACGGGGTTGGCGGGGGGGGGGGGTCAAAATTAAATGCTATTGGGTGAAAATTATTCCTTGAAAATTCCTTGAGAGGTGATCAAACTTCAATGTACAAAAAGTTAATTAGTACTTCTTTTTGCATTTTTTTTAAACCGAGCTTTTACCATTTAAAACCCCATGTTAATTTCAAAACCCTGGGGACGAACAAATTTAGGGATAAATGTAGCCATTTAATAAAAACTAAATAATTGCCCTGTGATTTAAAGCAGACAATTTCTTTTAATTTCATTTAATTTGAATTAATAATTATTAATCCATTATTTAATTACTATAAATGGGTTTTCATGATTTCTTTATTTAATGATTGCGGGCCTCTCGAATGTATGTAATTTGTTGAAAATTCGTCTTTTTTTGTAGAACAATAATATTGTGTGTTAAAGATTAGTTTTTTTATATAAAAAACAATTTTTTAAACTGAAAATTCAACTATTTTTTGAAAAATCGTATTCTCTGGTTGAAAATTTAACTTTTTTGTGGAAGTTTGGTATTTTTCGCTTGAAAATTCAAAACTTTGATAGCTAATTTAAGTATTTAGAACACAATGAAATTGGTAAATCTTTATGCAAATTTAAATATACTATTTTTTGGTTAGTAATTGATCTTTTTTGGTTTAGAAATTCCATTATTTCGTTAAAAAAATTAAAAAGTAGCATCACATTCATTGATCACACTATTTCGTTGAAAAATTATACAATATGTTGAAAATTCATCTGTAATCTTTTTGGTTGATCATTCAATTATTTTTAAAAAAATGTATGTATTTTGTTGAAAATTCGTCTTTTTGGTAGAAACATAATCTTCTGTGTTGAAAATTCGTTTTCTTTTTGATAAAAATTAATTTTTATAACTGATGATTTGATTTTAATTCAATTTTTTATTTTATTTAATTTAACGCATTGGTTGTAAATTCACTTTTTTGTTGAAAATTCATAATCTCTGGTTGAAAAATCAGCTGCTTTGTAGAAAATTCGTATGTAAAATGTATGTAAAAAAAATAGTTTTTTTTTAAATTGAAAGTTAATTCACCGAAATGACAGTTTAACTGTATCATTTTTGGTTAGTAATTGATTTTTTAGCTTAGAAAATCCACTATTTAGTTTAAAAAAATTATAATCTAGCATCACATCCAGGGTTTAATTTATTTAGTTAAACATTTATGAAATGTGTTCAAGATTCGTTTTTTTGTGTAGAAAACTCCTTTTTTTGTTGTTAGGATGTTTTTTAAACTGAAAATTTAACTGATTAGTTGAAAATTAATTTTTTGCATTCAAAATTCATATTACTGGGGCTTATTAGATTAAAATTGATAGACCATGGTGTAGGTGAGAAGTTGAATGATCAACCCCTTGATATAAATAAGTGAAAGGTGTCATTATTATATTGCTCTTAAAAAAATGTTTTATAATATATTTTCAGACAATGAAATCGTTAATCCTGAGTTCGGTTTCGGACGTTAAAAACATAATTGTGATTTTGGGTCACTGGCTTTTGCACGGATATGGTGTAATGGCAGCTGCGACTCTTCACGGGCTTACACTTCATCCAGCGATGCTTGCCCTGGTTCCATTGCCAGCTT
Organism: Druon quercuslanigerum; assembly: GCA_010014905.2. Taxonomy (NCBI): domain Eukaryota; kingdom Metazoa; phylum Arthropoda; class Insecta; order Hymenoptera; family Cynipidae; genus Druon; species Druon quercuslanigerum. The sequence goes on from JAAAKG020074772.1 coordinate 3,047, forward strand.
TATTTTACATTCTTACAGCCAGGTTTACGGATCCTCACAAGCTGCTGGAAGAATGAAAAGAACTTGAATTTACGGGTGAAAGTTTGACTCGTTGTATAAATTGTACAGATGTATATATAAACTTATGTTATATTTGTTAATGAAAGTTTCATATTACACGAAGCAGATTTATTCATATTTGAAAGAATCAATATTGAGTTCGAAATATCAAGAAAGTGGTGTGGAAAAAACGTCAATTGATATCGAAAGATAATAGATCTAAAATTAAAAGGAAACAAATTAATAATACTCTAAAAAATTGCAAACTATGTTTCACAAAAAATATCACTCTCAACATTCATGAAATGCGTCATTAATTCCAGAAAATAGTAACTTTTCTAGATTTATAAGAGGAAAAAATTGTTTGAACAAATAAAAATAGTTTAAAGAATTCCAAACTTTCTTTCAGAACAAATAACACTCATAGCATTGATAAATAGCGTTCTTAATATTAATATTGGCCAAATATGTTAAATCTCTTGACATTCATCAACTCTTGTCATTTATCCCGAAAAAAAATCAATTTTTACGATGAACGGGGGGAAAAATATTTAAACAGACCTCACAGTCCCTACGGGTGAAAATATAAGATTCAAAGGGTACTTTCTTTCATGCTCGTAGGGTAAAAAATATAGAATAAATTCATAACTTTCAAAACAAATCAAGTTAAATTCAAAATAATTGGAGAAAATGTTAAAAATCACAAAAATTCCATTGATTTTCTTAAACTTGGATTAAATGTCGAGAAATTTAATGTAAACGAGAGCAATTCGATAAAATTTATAAGAATTCAAGGCGAATTAAAAAAATCAAATAAATTGAAAACAATTAAAAAAACATGAAAAAGCCAAATTGAATTCAGTAACTTTAAATTTAGCTTAGAAAAATGCAAGGGAATTCAAAAGAATTTGATGAAATGCCTAAGAATTCCAGGGGAGATTACAAGAATTTAGGATTTCAAATATTCAAATACTTCAAAACAACACCTACTAATTTTTTAACCATTCAATTGAGAAATGAGAAGAATTTGATGAAATTCATGGGAAAAAATCAAGCTGAATTTAAAAAAGCAATTAAGTGAGTTGAAAACCATTTAAAAACATGAAAAAATTGTTTCAGTTGAGGAAGTTTGGAAAAATTAAGAGCATTGAGAGTATGCAAAAGAATTCGATGAAATTCTTACGAATTCAAGATGAATTGAGCAAAAACTTTTAAAAAATCCATCGAATTGAGTTAATTTCGAAGAATTCAAAAGGATTCAGGATACATTAATAAGAATTCAGGGCGAATTCCAAATTAATTACAAAGAATATATAAAGATCACGTGACATTTTAGAAACCCTTCATTTAGGGTACTTTAAAATATTTCCAGGCGTTTTCAAGAGCTTTAAACACATTCAGGAATTTTTCAAGGGTTTTAAAGACTTGAAGGAATTTAAAAAAATTAAATAAAAGATATTTTTAAAGATTCTAGGTGGTTGGATAAGATTTCCAAGGATTTTAAAAGCTCCCAAGGTATTTTAATACATTTTCCCGGAGTTCTGGAAATCTCAAATGTCATAGAACTTCACATTATGTAAGATTTTAATGGATTTCAAAGAATTTATTCACAAGAAATGAGGTATTTTTTAGCCTAAATATTTAAAATCTTTCAAAATACCTTAAAATGTTGTAAAGCTTTTGAAAATTTTTTGATCAATTGATCCAATTAAATAATAACTTTAAAAAATGTAATTCATTGAATTAAGTCGAATATTGAGTTAATTTAGAATTTAAAAAATGGAAAAGAATTAACGAAATAACTTACTTTTCTCGAATAAATTCTTTAGAATTTACTCAAATGTATTTAGAAGTTTTGAAAAGATTCCAAAACAATTTAAAACTTAAAAAGATTTCGAAAAATTTAAAACAAAGTGTAGATTTTTGAAGATTTCGAACAAAAAATTTAGAAGCCTTTAATACTTTCGAATGTTTTCAAGAAAAATTTTTTATTTGTTAATAATTTAAGAATATTTAAAAGGATTTTTAATATTTAAACAAATTTGGAAGATTTTAATGCAAATTTTTGTTATCTTGCAGGATTTTCGAAAAATTGGAGTCCCATGATAGTTGCCAAATTTCCAATAGATTTTAGGACAATTTTTTAATGTTTTTTTTACAAATTCTTAAATGAATGTTTAAAAAATTTAAAAACAAATTTTGATGCATAAATTAACGTTTCCAGCTTAGAATTAATTAAAAGGATATAATTTAAAAAATAGATAAATTCTTAATTCTTCAATTTATAACACTGACAATGATAGTGTGGATTTTTATTTTTTGAAATCTTTGAATTGTAAAATGTGTAGTAGTACTTTTTTTGCAGTTTTTTGGATTTTAATTAAAATATTATCAGTTGAAAAATGTTAAAAGCTTTACATTTCTGATCTAGGATGACAAATATTGAGAAAATTGCAATGATATACATGTCATTTAAAATATAATCGATTGCTTATTTGAAGAAAGAAAATTTTGAACGTAAGGATTTGTTTATTAATAACGATTATTCGTTATAGTCTTTTAATATTCCACCATTCCTTTAAAATTAAAGCATATCAGATTTTTTGTATTGGTTATTATGCACACATCTTAATTTAAAATTATCTCATTGAGATAATTCTAGATCGTTAATTTTTTTTGCTGCAAAACCTGCAAATTCTTGTAGTTTCGGATAGTTTTAAATTCTTGAAGTTGCACTTTTTTTGTAAATTCTTGTAGGAAATGAAACCTACAATAAAATATAGCAATATACCAAAAAAGTACAAAATTTTTCCGAATAACAGAAAAAAAGATGTTCTTTCCTGTAGTTTTTGTTGTAATTTATTGCATTTACCATATAGAATCCTGTGAAAATGGTTTTAGTTTTTTGTACTTTTTCTTCAAATTGTTAACTTATGATTATTAAAACCCTTGAACATTTCTTAAAATTGTTTAAAGCTCTTGAAAATGCCTGAAAATTTTTTAAAATGCCATAAAATATATAAAATCCCTAGACATCACATTAAATTACTGAAATTCATATTTTTTTAATTTTATTTTTTTTGAAATCACTTAAAAGTGCCAATGATTTTGATCAAAATACATTTAAATATTTCAAAACTTTGTTCATTTTACCTATTGATCCAATTAAATATAATAACTTACATTTGTTTAAATCCATTTAATTCAGGGTGAATGCCAAAAATCCACTAAAATGTAGTTAGAAGTTTTAAAGATTCCAAAGCGATTTGAAACTTGAAAAAAGTTCAAAACGTTTAAAGCAAAATTGTTTTAAGCGTGCGGAAAGGAAATTATAGTGCAGTTTTTTAAACAGGAAAATACCAAAAGTAATTTTTGCAATGTTCTTTAATAACTTGATATACGCGAACAGTTCCACAATACATATTGCGACAAAACAATATCACAACGAAGATAGTCGCAATAAACACTTTATGTGCCTTTTTTGAAGGCTTCGCGTTTTCCATTTATGGCTTCTTAATTTCCTGATCCTGGTACAAAAGACACGACCAGAGTGCTTTTAGGAGCCATGGGAACTTTTTCAGAATTCAGTTTTGTTTTCCTGTAATAAACAAAAAACGAAGTGTTATTAATTACTTAATAAATGAAGAATAAATCAGAATTGCAAAAAAGGTAAATACTTACGTGGTATCCGTTCCACCTACGGCATAGTTTGGACTGTGAGCAACCACAGTGACTTCTTTCGCCATGTGGGGAACTGACGTGAAGTCGACTATGGTTGAATTATTTCCACTGTTGTAGGCCACCAAAAAGCCAGGGTTTCCGCTTTTTAGCCTGAAAATTTTAAGATTCACTTTTTAGAACAATTTAACAACATAAACAATAATACCCGAATTTGGATTATTAATTCAATATTTAATTAATTAAATATAATCTAAATTTTAGAAATTTCCACGTTTCTTCAATTTCTTTTACAAATAATAATCTTTTTTTAAATCGGGAAATGATAGCAAATTGTTTCTTTTTTTTACTGGAAAATTGATATGGAACTTGATGTAACATTCAACTATGCAATTTAAAAAAAGTTAAATTTAAAATTCCTTTACAGTATTCCTTTAAAGTATGATTTGAAATTACAAAATTTTCAGAACTTCTTATGTAATGTGTAATTAAAACTTTAAATTTCAAAATACTAATTAAAAAATAAGCCGAGTTTAAAATTAAATTAGAAAAAGTTAAATTATTTTAAATTCTTTATAGTTAAAATGGATCAATTTTCAATATTTACAATATAAAATTATTTTATTTTAAACATTTTTCTTTTAAAATAATTCAATTTTTGAGGATAACGATTTCAAATTTCTCCATTTTTTACAGGGAATTTTTTTTTCTGGAATATGGTAAATATGGTAAAGTAGATAAATCTATCCAATCAATTACAATGTCACACAATATGAATTGAAATAATAATAATTCTTTAAATATTCAATTTCAACCATGTTTAAATTTAAATTAACATTATGCAAAACGTTTGGTAAGTTCAATTTAAATGGCTTTCCAGGGTTGTTACAGCGGCGAGAATACTTTATGGTGCGTTACAAAGTTGCAAATTAATACGAACTGTTTCATGTACTAAAAAAGTCTGATTATTATCAAATTTTGTATTGTTTTATAATAATATTTAGAGAGCGGATTCGCGCAATTTTCAAAGTTTCTAGAATCATTAAACTTTAAAGGTTTACAATATTTAAACTCTTCAATTTTGAACGATTTTTTTTACAGAAATCACATGATATGACATAATATGACACTTATCAATAATATATATTTATCATCTTTAAGATATCTATAATTTAAATTTAAGATTATAATTTTGAATGCGCATTTCTAAAACAGTTCAACATTTAAGGCCCTAAAACAAAAGCTTTTTTTTATATTCAAATGCTTAGAATCGAAAATATTTGGTTTGAAATTTCCTAATTTTTGGAGGTTCAAAATTGCAACGTTTCATATGAAAAGTCTTTATTGTCAGTTTTTAATTTAATAATTTTAGATTTGAATATTCTAAATTTTTTTGCTAGTTGCATATTTTTCAATTTAAAGGATTTGCAATCAAACTAAATTTTCAACATAATTGTAAATTTACTTGAAGTAATTTAATCCTTTCTCTACAAAATTGTTTAAAGATTTAAATTAAGTTCAGATTCGTTTAGGTTTCAGTTTTGTGGATTACAAATTTTTCATTTTTCATGTTTACCATTTACAACTAGCTTTTATTTGACATTTTTTTTAGAAAAATTCCAATCATTTTTCAATTTTAGAACAATTTGATCAGCTTTAATGTTAAATTATAATTTTGTTATTTGATAACAATTGAAAATTTTAGAATTTTAGAAGCTTTGACATTGAAAGATTCAATTTAGTTTTTAATTTCATATTGTCAAATTTTAATTGCTTTGAATTAAATATTATTCGATTTCAAAAGTTTTCAACTTTTAATTATTTAAGTTTGAACGCTTTTACTTATAAATAATACAATTTCAATTCCTTTGCAGTTTAATTATTCACTTTCCTAAATTCGAATCTTAAAATATTCAATTTTTAATGTATTGTCATTGTCCAATTTTCAAACTTTTAATCTAAAATTATTCAGTTTCGCGATTCTTCAATTCAAAAAAAAATTGTTTAATTTTACTTCCGCATGGAACTTATACAATTCAATTTCTTTTTTTAATCAAATTGTCCAAAATCGTTTAATCGTTTTTTTTTAGTTTCAGACACTTTCAATTCGAAATTATTAATTATAATTATTGTCATCTTTATGTTAAATCATAATTTTTGTAAACTTATAATTCTAATTGGAAAACAATAAATTTTTAACGATTTGAAATTTTAATCTTAAGTCATACGATTTCAAGATTCTTGAATACAAAATAGAATTGTTCAATTTTTAACTCTTTGAATTAGAGATTATACAATTTCAATTCCTTAATAATGAAATTGTCCAAATAAAAACAATTTAGTTGAAGTTTTTTTTAAAAATTTCTGATGTTAAATTATCCAATTTTAAACGGTGATACAAGATCATTTCAATTTCATTCCATTTTAAATATTGTTCCTTTTCAAATGTTTGCTTGATCTAAAATATTTTCAACCTACAACCAACCTACTTTTAATTTTAATTTTATAGACAAAAATAAGGTGGTTTTTATTTGTAGGTTGTCCAATTTTTAAGGCTTTGAATTCCAATTTATTTAATTTCGAAGACTCATTAGATTTAATTCAAATTACGTTTTGGATTTTTTTTTCATTTCTTAGAATTAAGTGATCACTCTGGATGGTTTTAAAATCTATTTACTAGGTAATCTACATTAACTAAGTTTATTTTAGGCCATGTAGTTATTTTACCTGACATGCACATGCAAATACCTATAAAACTCACCAGTGTCTTGTGAAGAGACGAGTGAGCATGAAAAAAGATAAATTAGTCATTGGTTAATTTGTTTAAATATATGATTCATACCATAATTATATACAGTTATTGTCTCATCATTTAATATGATTACGACACCCAATTATTAGTACATATAAAAGATGAACAGACTAGAATCAATCAAGATTGCCTCCCGTGTGGAAATTTTGTATACAAATAGGTACAAAATACTAACACCATTTTTACAGGGATCTACAAATAAATGCGCTATAAATTACAAACAAAATTATAGGAAACTACCATTTTTGTCTATTATTCGGGCGAATTTTGTACTTTTTTTGTATATTTACGTAATTTATTGTACTTTTAATTTTCTACCAGAATTTACAGTACTCATGATAGCTATTCCAAAAACGCCATGTTTAAACTGTAAAGGAATGGTAGAATATTAAAAGTCAATAATGGATAATCGTTATCAAACAAATCTTTACGTTTGAAGTTTTTTTTCTCTAAACATATAGCAATCGATTGGACACCATATAGTGAATGAACATTTAGTAATTGCAATGTTCTCAATGTATGTCATCCTAGGTTGAAAAAGAACAACTTTCTGAATGCAAATAAAAGTAGAACAATTGAGAAAGAATTTAACACGGCCATTGAAATTAAGATTCGAACTCTTGAAGATAAAACCTTTTTATTTAACGTTATAAAAACTGAACTGTAAATTAAAACACTCAAAGTTGAATACTTTTGAACATGAAACTTTTAAAATTAAAGCTTTAAACTTTTTCACATCAAACGCTCAATAATTTACACGCATAAAATAAGAAGTTTTAAACACATTTTAATTGAAAATTTTGTCATTAAGCCGTTAAACAGTAATATTAAAATTTTTGAACCTTTATAATTCTACATTTCAATTATTTCAAAAAATAGAAATATACGCTATAATTTGCAATGCTATAAATTGAAAAATGAATCAATTTTTTAAATAAATTTTCATATTTATATTATTTTAATCAATTTTAAGCTAGAAAAACTAATTTATTAAATAAAAATTTGTTTTGAAAATATTTTTAAATATTCTCTTGAAAATAAACATAATAAATCATTTGATCGAATCCACTTCAAATCAGGCTTCAAATCACAGAATTTGTTGGGGCGAAATATATTGGTTATTTTTGAAGAAATTAGTCGATACGTAAAAAAAGGTCTCTAAAAAGTTACATGTATATGAATTGTGTGCTTTGTTTTTCAAAAAACTCGAATTTTTTCTTTAAACCTCTTTAACTTTTGGCCTAATTGAGATATTTATTTTTTTTTTTTGATTCTAAATTATTTTCAAAATCCGCCGGAAAATTAAAAAAAAAAAGGTTTAAAGTTACCACAAATTACAGCGGTTTTTCAGAAACAAAAATGAAATATCGATGTTCACAAGAAACCCTCCTTTCAGTTATTTGCCTATTTGGTTTTTCTTGAACTTGTACTTTGATCATGAAAATATCTTCTAATTTTGATGCTTGCCAAGTAACTTTTGTAGTCAGAAGAATTATTTTTTCTTTACAAAAGAATTTTCTACTTTTTCTTAGAAAGAATGACAGGTCAAAAAATAATATTAAGATAAAAGTTTACATGTCTAAAAAATTCTTATGAAAAATGTGTCTTCTTTTTTTGCGATATTTTTCATACTATACACGAGAAAAATTAAAAAAATTACATTAAGCGAAGACAAAATTATCTGAGCCTCAAAAATAACAAAAAAAAAAAAAAATATATATATATATATATATATATATATATATATAAATAAGAATAAAAAATATAGGGCTTTTAAGAAACTCTTTTATATTATTTTCTTCAAATTTTGAAAACATGAGAAAATATATTTTCTGAAAAACCCCACCTTTTTTATTCTTCCAAATATTTTTGAAAAGTTTCCACTAATACCAGAATAACATCTTATCAGCATCATGCGGGCTAAACCAATTTTTGAGGCCGGGAAAATTTTTTTCCTAAAAAGTAATCTTTGAATTGTTTTCGTAAACTATGAAAAATATCACGAAAGAACAAGTATATCTCATTGTTTCCAAGAAAAAGTATAACATTCGCTTGTGAGAAAAAAGAATTACCCTAGTTACAAAAGTTATTTAGAAAGCATAAAACTTGCCAGATATCTTCATTATCAAAGTACAAGTTCAAAAAAAAATTGTCAAACAAGTTTAAAGGTGGGTTTTTTTGTTGTTGAGAAAATCGATTTTTAATTTTTTCAGAAAAACCGCTGCCATTTTAGTTAGTTTGAAATTTTTTTTCAATTTTCCGGCTGATTTTAAAAGAAAACGAACCCTTATTAAAATCAAAAATAAAATAATAAATATTTCAATTAGATCAAAAGTTATATGTTTAAAAAGTAAATCGAGTTTTTTTTTGCATATCAGAAAAATACGTATCGCATATTTCTTTAGAAAAAAAAAACATATTTCGTCCCGAAAAAATCTGTAATTTCAAATGTGGGACCCAGCCTGATTTAAAATGGATTCGGCTATCTTAAAATTTCGCAGTAATTTAATGAAAATATTGCTATTACGTGTTTTGGAACTTGTTTTTTTCCTATCATTTTTCGAAATCCTGCAAAATTAAAAAAGTTGCCCTAAAATCTTCCACACTCTTTTTTAAAAATTTGTATTCTTTTGAAACCTTTCAAAATTTTTAAAAAGCTTCTAAATTTTATGTTCAAAATCTTAACAATCTAAACTTCGTTTCAAAACTTCTAAATATATCTTAGCTTCTTAGAATTTTATTCCAAATTAATCATTGTTACATTGTTATTTACATATATATTTTTTTGTTTTATTAAACCTTTTCAAATATTCTCCTAACATTAGTTTTTCAGAATAAAAAACCATCTTCAATTTTACCATCAATCTTACGGAATTTTTATATTTTTTTAAAACATTTAAAGATCATAAAAAATAAGTTTTTATATTATTTTACAGATATCCCCTCTTGATCGGATACGAAACTGAAGTTCGATGTGTTTCTAGCAATTGACGTAATATAATTTAATCAAATGCATCACTTTTATTATGTGTGAATTAAGTTACATAAAGTGACTTAGAAAAATAAATAACACCTTTGATTAAAATTACGTTCGACAGATGGGTCTAGGTAAAATTTCAATTTAGAAAAAAATGTTACATAACTGAAATTGCTGCTTGACCTGCATTTTATTATAGCAGCTAAAAGTGTTGTTTGTAAAAATGTACAGTTTTCCCAGATTTCAATTTTGGTGAAATCTTGTGTTTATATGTAAAGACTTGTATTTTTCTACAATAATTTACATAGAATTAAAAGTGTACTTTAATATCTTTTAGATTTTTACAAAAGAGTAAAAACATATAAAAGTCATACAAATTTTTTTAATTGAAACTTATATCTTATTGTTAATTGTGTTTACTTTTTAAAAAATGCAATAAAAAATGAGCTATTTGTATTTAATCGTATTGTTTGTAAATTTTTCTTACAAAAGAGTACATGCTTTAACCAAATTATAGTTGTAGAAATGTTGTACTTTCTTGTAAACATTTTTTCCACCAGGGCTTTAATTAAATGTCGAGAGCAAGCAGATTCTTACATTTAGATTAGTAAAAAACGATAAATTCTATTAACTATGGGACACCTAGAATCACCACAAAGTTCATTTCTGTTAGTAAATTAATAATCTGCGAAAACCCCCAATTATCAAGTAAAATTTGAAAAAACCATTCTAGAATATCTTACCTCGTGTACGCGAAAACTTGTGTGTTGTTGATGACATGCGTTTTGATATCACCAAACAAAAATGCAGGAGCACTGCGTTTTTTGGTAACTTCAGCAAATGCTGCTTTAGCGGAAGTAGCATCGCTGTAGCTAACTATCGGAGTCCCTGGCAAAAGCAGAGTCATTAACGTTAAACTATCTGCGACTTGCGATGAAACACGAGATCTTAAAGAACGGCTCTTCCCATTGAGCTGAAAATACAAAGATTTTTTTTTAGTTTTTCCTTCGCTTAATACTTTTGCGAGTATTTACTGAATTGCTTTCAAATTTGGTAAATTTCTTCTTTTTTAAGACATTGGCCAAAAGCATACAACTACCAGTCAAAATTTCTCTTCTTCGATGATTGATTAACTTCTCTTAATATAAATTATGTTACAGTTAAAAAAATTTCTCTTTAAATAAGCCAATGGTCTCAAAATTTCCTATCAAATGAGCACAGGATGAAGCCAAATCGTTCATTTTTAAGTACATGATACTGCTATATCAATGTTATATGCTAATAAACTTTTGTGGTTCTGTGGAAAAATAGATTTAAAATGAGTCCAGGAGCATTAAAAAATATCCATTGTTACGGAAGTTTCTGAAAATTTAAGACAATATTGAAAAAATTTAAAGAATTTTTCCAATATCTACTTGAAAAAGGCAAATAGGCTTATTCCTGGGTTAATTCTATACAGAATTTTTAGAGCATTTAATACCCTAAAGAGAAAAAATGTTAGTTCTGATATAATTAAAAAGAAGAGAATTTAATCAATCATCAAAAAAGATGTGAAACCAAACTTTTGACAGGAAGTATTATTTTATCTGAAAAACATATTAAACAAGCGTTAAATACATGGAAAAATAACTTTTCTTCGTTCTCTCCTTAAAAGTATACTAAGTTTAAGAAGGATTTTTGAAACTAACGCTAATACAATAAAAATTCTGACTTGCTACTTTTTAAAATTATGTCCTAAAAACTATTGTTTCATATAGATTTTTTGTTTATTGCATTTAAAAACAATAGAATATTAAGATAAAAAGTTTCCCCCTATTTTTTTGAACGTGCAATGGAAAATTAATAAGCGCTTAGCGAGTTTTTTTGTTAAAAAAAAACGTTATACGTTATAGGTAAATAAGACACTTTTCAGGCAAATATTTTAATTGTGCCATAACACAAATTATAAGAATTTCCAACAAATAAATCAACACTGTCATTTTTACTGCTCATTACATGATTTTTGTTGTTTATCATGTCACGTCGTGTAATCGCAACTTACAGAATTAATATGTAAAAAATTATACAAATTTCTAATAAATAAGTAAAAGCTGTGATTTTTACTAGAATTGATCAGTAAATTGAAAATTATTCAATGATAATTTATCCTTGAAATTCATTCACATTAATAGATTTTTAATTGTGAACCTATAAAAGTGAATAAATTTCAATGTAATCTCATCCAAATTGCATCATTTTATATTATACACAATATGCAAGATGCTTCAATATCAAATATTACAAATTGTAAATCTCTAAAATTGAACTATTAACAAAGAGAAACGTTAAAAATAAGATACCTTTAAAATATAAATCTTGGTAAATTTAACATGTATTTTCCAAATTCAGGAATTTACTTTAAAATTTTATAACTTAATTGCAAAAATTTTTCGAATTGAAGGTTAAAAGAGTTTTTACTTTTAAAAATTTATAATTGGTTCTTGACAAAATTTAAGAATTTTTATTTATATACATCTTTAAAATTAAATAAATTTTAATTTTAAAATTATACGCTTTAAATATTCAAGAGTTTTGAATTGAAAATATTTAAAATTGCAGAATTTTTTATTTTAACTCTTCAAAGTTGAAGTATATTTAAAAAAACTTTAAAAATTCCATCACTTTAAAGTATAAGCATTCCGAACTCATGAATCTTCAATAGCAGATATTATGAATTGAAGAACTTTGAATTACCTTCAATATATAAATCTTTAAATTTGAATAATTTTCACTTTTATATCTTCACAATTGAGCAGTTTTCATTTTTCATTCAAAGTTGCACCATTTTATATTATAGGTATTAAATATGCAAGAGTTTTGAATTGCAAATGTTCAAAATTGAACTTTCAATTGTAAATCTTAAAAATGGAAGGCTTAAAGTTTGCAAATTTACAGCGTAATATTATGCTACTTTTAAGTTTTACTATTAACACTGTTTTATTTTTAGTGATTTACATTTGAAATATCTTCAATTTAGAATATTTAGAATTGAAAATTCTTGCCTCTTGACAAATTTTAAAAATTTGTATTCAGAACTTTTTAAATTAAATAAATTTCCCCTTTTAAATACTTAAAGTACATATTTTTAGATTCATAATTCAAGATTTGAATCAACCATTTTGAATTTAGAAATTTCATTACTACATATTTGAATTGATTGGAAACTTTTGAATACCCATTTTTATGGAAATCGGATTAGTAATAGAATTGGTTGAAAAAACATGAAACAAATATTTCTAAGCCGTTTTTAGGCAAGTTTTTAAACACTTACATCCCAGGCTGGCCATTCGTTAATTAAAAGATTCTGTGATACGCTTTTATTCAGAGCTTCTGCCGATATTCCAGCATTGGCATTGGCTAAGAACTGAGAACTTTGAGAAAGATCTATCAACGGACCCTCCTTTTGGTCGTCGTTGTTATAGACTTGTAGCATATCAGCACCGATTTCATCACACAGTGCGAATAATCTGCAAATCAGAAACAAAATTAATTGATTTTCACATAGCATTGAGAAGCAACAGGCAAATTCGAGATAATAATATTTAAAAAAGGTAAATTTGAAAAAATTCAAGAGAATGAAAACAAATTCAAGAGAATTCCGAAAAAATTTAAAGAATGCAGGGAGTTCAATTCAGAATTCAATTAAATAATAAGAACACAGGGGGAATTAAAAAAAAAAGAATTGCAAACCTCTTCAAATCTTTGAAACAGTACTAGTTTCTCAACAAAAAGGTGAATAATGACTACAAACCAATTCAAAAGAATTAAAATAAATAGGTCAAACATTTGTAAAACATAATGATTTCAGTCAAACTTAAGTGAATCAGTTTCAAATCATCTTAGAAAAATTAAAGAGAATTCAAAAGAATTTGCTAAAATGCTTAAGAATTTAAGGTCAGTTAAAAAAAATTTACTATTAACGAAACAGAAACTGTTTAAGAATTCCTTAAATTGATTAAAAGCGAGCGAATTTAGAAGAATTCAAAAGGATTAAAAAAAATTTGGGATAAATTAATAAGAACTCAGGTGGAATTCCAAATGAATTACAAGAAATATTTAAAAAAACTCCCGAAATCTTTGAAATTCTACGAAATCCTTCACGTATTGTCAATAAATTCTTTGAAATCCGTTAAAATATTATAATATCCTGTGAAGTTTCATGAAAATTCCAGAAATCCTGAAAAGTTTATTAAATTCAGGGCGTCTACGCAAATCCTGGACAAAAATTCCCTGACAAGTCCAGGGTTTTTTTGCAGGTACCTCCAGTTTTTTATAGGTATAATTTTTCATAGTACGGATCCATTAAAATATTTCGTATCTTTTTTACAAAATCGACTCAAAATGAAAGATTCGAACGGAATTAAGAGGCTTTTTCTGATATTTGCCAATGATTTCTGTAAATTCAATATAATTTACCTGTAAAATATGATAAGTATGAAAAATGGTTAAAAAACAATGCAGTTACGGAGGCACAATGTTTCTATTCATTTTCTTCTATATAAAATATAATTATTATATAAGTTTGACATTGTTATTCGTAGCCTCATTATATTTTGATACTTTTTGAGACTGAGCTTATGTGTAAATTTATCGAAATAATTGGAAAATATAAAAAATGCCTCTCAATTTTGTTCGAACCGCTGCTCGTAATATGTATACAGTATAGCGAATTTATTATAATTATGTTTTTTCTTAGTTTCTAGGGATTCAATTAATATGTTTAATTTAAAAAGCTTTGACGAATTATATAAAAGATATTCTTAAATATAATAACACCGTCGATTAATCAAATAATTGAATAATATTAAAACATAATAAATCATTTCTTTGGTTTGTCCCTAAAAACCATGAATATGATCAAAATTCAAACAAATTTTTATTTTATCGTCTAGTACTTAAAATTCAGTGCATATTTCGGTAAAATTTATATTAGTAGGTACTATATTAAATTCTACCTAAAACGCTTTAAGTTTCTAACTTTTTAAGTAAAAATATTGCATTTTCAACAAGATGATAGATAAATTTTTAGCCAAATAGTTCAATTTTCAACCAGATTATTTTCTACTCAAAACTACTTTTGTCAACAAAATACATGAATTCTCCAAACGAATAGTTTATCAAAAGTGATCGATTTTCAAATAAAATGAGGAATTATCAACTGAAATAGACTAATTTCAAACCAAAACGATGAATTTCTAACAAAAAAGTATAGCTTTCAACGAAGTTGTTTCATTTTCAACCATAAGGATATATTTCAACAAAAATTATGAGTATTTAACTGAAATACTTAAATCCTCAAAAGGTAAGAGTAATTTACTATAAAAAAGAATATTTTCAACAAAAACACATGGATTATCAATCAAATATTTGAGTTTTGAAACAAAACAAAATATCAATTTTCAAACAAATAGTATAATTTTAATCTGATAAAAGTTGCACTTTTAAGTAAAATAATGGCATTTTCAACTGAAATATTTACATTTTCAATTAAAGAAAAAAATAACTAAATTTAAAACTAAACAAAAAAAATTCAACGAAATACTTAAATTTTTAACTGGTACAGTTCAAGAGAAAAAATTGATGAAAAAAGTGTTGAACTTTTAATCTAAAATATGAATTTTCAACCAAGAAAATTAATTTTCTAACAATAGAAACGAATTTATAATTAATTTCTAAAATAAAAACGATATTTTGAACTAAAAATAAAATAGTTCAATTTATATCTGAAGAAATTAATTTAAAAAAAAACGATTGAGAATTACTGTTATTCCTTTTTTTTTGAAATTAAAAAAAAATTAGCAAGCTATCGGAAAAATTATGTGAAATTAAAAAAAAAATTACGACATTCAGGTTTTTGCACATATATAAAAATGCGATGACGATTCCAGGTTTTCCAGGTAGACTAGACACCATGTAAATTAAATTGGAAGATTTTTAAGTCCTTAAAAATCCTTTAAATCCTTAGGAAATCTAATAAAATTCCCTTAGAATCATTTTAAATATCTTAACATCTTGCAGGTCCTGTAAAATCCTTCCATATCTTCAAAAATTCTAAAAACTGTTTTGTCCTAAAATATTTTTTAATTAAAAGCCCTTGAAAATGCCTTCCAAGCTTTAAACATACGCTAAAATCATCAAGATCTGTTTAAATGAATGAAAAGTATAAAAAAATTTCAGAATCTTTAAAAATAATCTGAGATATTTGAATAGAATGCAAGACAATTTAGAAATAGTTATAGACTTAAATTGAATAGTGACTGTGCGGTAGCAGCCCTGATTATTTTTTACAGTTACTTCTTACATAAATTCGATTCGGCAGACGATTTCAAATTCCTAGTTATTTGCCGGTCAAGTGTTTCAATTTTACCGGTCAGCTGAAAGTAACGTATTCATACTTGCCCGCTAAACGCAAACATTTATTTGAATTCATGGCGTTCATTATAAACATCGTTTAAAACAGCAGAGCAACAAATGACAAATTGAATCAATTTTGAAACAAATATTTAAATCTTTCAATAAAAAATATCAATTTCCAACAAAAAATGGAGTAGTTTAACTTTTAGTTGAAAAAATTGGTTAACTTTCAACTAAAATTATGAATCTTAAACTGGAATAGTTGAATTTTAAACCAGAAAAATAATTTACAACCAAAAATTAATTTTTTCTAAAAAAAATCAATTGCCAAAGAAAACTTAAACATTATTAAATTTTATGTTCAAAAAATTAATGTTTAACCAAGCAGAAGCATTTTCAAATAAAACTTTGGAATATTTAATTAGAATAAGTTAATATTTCAGTTAAAGTAACTATGTCACAAAAAAAACTAACTTTGAAAAAAATAGTTACATGTTCAAACAAAGTGATAAATTCTCAGCTAAAAAAGATCTTTTTTTTAACTAAAAATTAAATATGTACATTTTTATTCAAATAATAAAATTTCAGCCAAAGAGATGAATTTTTATTTAAAATTATAGAATATTCAACTGCAGTAAGTCACATTTTCAGTTTAAAACCAAATACTTTCCAACCAAAAAAGAAATAAATTTTCAAGAAAATAGTTATATTTTCGGCAAATACGAATTCCTTTTCATCTCATTTTTAATTAAAATGATGAATGATCTTCAATAATAAAAAAAATAATTTTCAACAAGAGTTCATTTTTCACCTAAGCAATTTTTTTTCAACCTAAAACAATAATTTTCAACTATTATGATAGATACTTAACTGTATTACTTGAATTTTTAACCGAAAATAAGATTTTTTAAACAAGAAGATTAACTTGCAAAGAAAAATATAATTTTCTACCCACAAAATCGAGTTCATGGATTTCCAACGAAACAGTTGAATTTTCATTAAAAAACACAAATTTTCATCCAAATTGTTGAGTTTTCTACAACATCAATTTTCAACCAGAAATTTGCATAAAAATTTTAAGCTAACGGAATGAATTTTCGACCGAACTGATGAATCTGCAACTGGATTAGTTGAATTTTATGCATAAAAGATGAAGTTTCAACTATAAGGATCACATTTTCTACGAAAAAGGCAAATTTTTCGCAAAGTATATTAAATTTTTAAACAAATAGTTTAATTTCTAAATAAACATACAGATAAATAAAAATTCAATAATAATTTATGATTTTATTAGAGTAAGCTGAGATAACCTGAAAAATCTTTAACGGTAGACAAAGTATAAATCAATTTTCTAAATTGAAATTTAGCCATTTTCCGGTTTCCCGGTCAAGCCGCCAGCCTGAATCATAGATTTATAAGCCATCTGATAATTATATATTTACCCTTCTCCTTTAGTAATATTTTTAACGATGTTGCGCCATTTTCTCAATATTACTGCATTCTCAACACGATCTCTAGTTCTAACATGGTTCAAAGACTCATATGATCCAGGAGCACCATTGGATTGGCTCATTTCATTTTGCAGTTGCGGATCCTCTGTCAAGAACCGAGTGTTCTCGAGTCTAAATCCTTTAACGCCTAATCCCAACCAGTGAGCGAGAATGTTCTGTAATATTTTAATCAAATGATTTCATTTTTTTAAAGTAAATCGAAAGTTCAGTCGAGGGATGGATTACTCATATTTTCAGTGTATGGAAAACCAGTACAAGAGGTGTATAGAAAAATGGTTGAAGTAATACAATTTATAAATGAGGAACATGTGGAGAAATTATTATGAACCAAATTAAAGATGGAGCATTCATTTTAAGGATGAAAATGCCATCAGATGAATTATATTAGCCAGTTACAATATATTTGAAACTTTTTCAACAAATTGAAATTTTATTAGGATGCTATTCTTCTGGAGTCAAGTGAATATTTACATTTTAAGCCTCTGTGACCAGTTGCCGAAGGACACTGTGTACCAATTCAAGAAAGAGTATTCTTGAAAACTTTATGTATTTAATTAAACAAATTAATTTCTAACGCAATGTTCTTCGTCTTAAAAAACACATTTTTCCATTTTTTAATGGTAAATAAAGCACGCAAATTGTCATCAGGCTAGTTATAAAATTAGTTTTAAATATTGTTACTCATAAAAAACTTCTACAGAATATTTCGTTTAAAACCTAATCACTTTTTTTCATTATTCAGTTCGTACTTGTTACCCTTAGTAGTTCTAAAATTTTCAAAAGGTTTAAAAAAGAATGCAACGAATCGCAAGAGTTTTAAAGTTCCTGTTAACTTTTAAAACCCGTTTCAGTTTACTTTTGAAAAAGTGAAACTTTATTTAGAGTTCTTAATAAATTTTATGAAGTTCTGGCCAGAGTTCTATTCCCACTTGGAAATGGAAAAGTCTTGTGACACTTTTCGTTCTAGGTGCTCTGATAAGTTTGTTATTAAAGTTTTTTTAAAGAAATTTTCCAGATAAAAACTGATCAGAACTTCTGGAAATATAAAAAAATCAAAAATTTTAAATGTAATTTTTATGTCTCTCATTTTTAAAGTTATGCTTTGATAGAACTGCTAAACTCTTTTGGAACTAAAGGAGTGAATAAAAAAATCAAATTTGTGAAAAAGGGAAATTACTATTTTTTCGAAATTGTTGCTGTGAAATCAACTGTAATATCAGATTTAAATGATTCCAACAAATAATATAGGATTTTAACATTTTTCGAGGAATTTCTCAATGTTGATTTTTTAATGTACACCATATTTCAACCATTTCATCAGATTTTAGATTGCGAATTTTTTCAACAAACGGATTCATGGAACTTTAGGAGATATTTAAAGATTTCAAGTGATTAAAAAAAATAACTAGACTTTATATGCTTTCCAAGAGTTTCTATAGGTTGTCAAGCGATTCTTAGCAATTACATTCATCACCTTTTCCAGGTCTTTTTTCTAAATCAAATAATGAAATAACAGTTTGGTACGGATGTAAAAAATGAGCTATTTCATTTGAAATCTTTGTAAATTCCTTGAAATCTCTTGAAACAGATTAAAATATTTGTGAAAGCTTTTGGAATCTTTTTAAATTTTTGTAAAATATTTTAATTCATTTGAAATATTTATGAAATTTTTCGTACTCGTTTAAAATCATGGAAATATTTGAAATCGCTTAAAATCTTTTAAAATTTGGTGCACTGTACCATTTTTGAAATCTTTAACACCATTCAAAGTTTCTGAATTTTTTTCTTAAATCATTGTTTGTGAAATCTTTTTTATTCGTTGGGTGAAACCCTTGAAAAATCGTTATATGGCCATAGCTCAATCTACTTCTGAAACTGAATTAACATTAAAATTTTCAACTGATAATTTTTATAATTAGTAACTTGAATATCACGAAAAAATGTATACCTTAATATTCTATATTATCGGATACGGAATCAAAATTTTTCAGTATTATTCACAAGATTAAAGTCTGTTCATTGTAATCTATAAAATAAGTCTTGAATTCTGCAAAAAGTACGTAGAAATCTTTTTATATATTCTGTAATGAGTAAAAGATAAATTATATCTTGATAAATAAAAAACTTTTCAGTAGCAAATACTTCTTCTAAACTAGATGTTTATTTTATAAAAGACTATCAAATTTAAATTACTTTTCGCAGTTCAATAAAATAACTGTTTTAAAAGAAAAAAAAAATAATAATTCAAGGTTCTCGTGAAAAATGTAAGAATTCCAGGTTTTCAAGGTCGCTGGACACCCTGTTCTAAGATTTGAGGATATTTCAAATTTATTATTATTTATATTTATTTATTATATTATTTCCTTTGATTTTCTCAAATGAAGACTGCTTTTATGATTTTTATGTCACGAAATATTGAGATCCATACCCCGAATTCTTCAACGACTTCATGATTGTTGTAGTTTAATTCAGGCTGAGTCTTGTTGAATTGGTGAAGATAGTATTGTCCTCTTGCTTCATTCCATTCCCAAGCGGAAACACCATAGACACTCAACTGGAAATAAATGAATAAGAAAATAGAAATGAACTCGAGAGCAAAGCAAACTATTCTAATTTTTATCGAGTTAATTCTCCAATTACCCAATTATTAGGTGGACTTCTCACGCCATTTTCCAATTTGGGATCAGCCCAGACGTAGTAATTAGTATAATTGCCATCTCTATTCACTGAACTTTTGAACCATGGATGTTCTACAGATGAATGATTTGGATCAAGTTCGAGAACGACACGTTGACCTCTGGAGTTCGCTGCTTTGATAAAAGCCTCTAAATCAGTAAATGTGCCTATGTTAGATTTAATACCTCTGAAGTTTATCGGATGACCTGGAAATATCAAAATTTGCAAATCATTTAAATAAAATAAAAACTAAACTTTATGAGAGACTTTCGTAATTTTTAAGCCAAAGGAATACTTTAATGTCTGATTAGTAAATTATACCGTCTTTTGATGTTTCGACAATGGATGCGAGGGAAATTGTCTTGATGCCCTGTTCTTTTATAGTATCGAGAAGCGTATCGAGTCCTTTTAGATTGCCACTAGGGGTCTCGGATCCATCCAATTGAACAATAGGACTTTCTTGCCACCATTTTCTAGGCTCGGGAGAGCTGCATCTTGGAGCCATGACAATAATTGCAATTGCTCCAGCCAACATTGAGGCCCAGAGTAACCAAAAAGCGATGAAGAGAAACCATCGCAAACGAATCCAGAAAGGATCATTTGCAAACTGCATTAACTCTTCTTTTCCCATTCCAGACAAAACTTGCTTCACCGCTTCGATGTCAATCTTCGCGTCTCCATTTTCAGAGATGAACTTCACCTGAAGTCAAATATAAATTGGTTACAATTTTATTATTGGATCACAATATCTAAATTTTATATTAAATTCTTTATATTCCTATCATATAATAAGTATGTATAATTAAATATATAAATTTAAATATCTTAAACCATCTATCTACATGTTGTTTTTCATTTATTAACATTCTTAATTATTTTTTAACTTTCTTCAGAACTTCTAAAAATTTTTTAAAATAAAAAGTAGTTTTCAATTTTCGTAGGTATCTGAAGAAAATGTTTTTTTTATTCTTTTGAACCTCTTCATAATTCCTCAAAAGTTAAACAATTTTTGGTCGAAATCTGCAAAAATCTATTGGGAATGTTTATACTGCGATACGCCACCTCATGACAAAAAATTCCAACTAGAAATAATAGGTACGATTTTACAGATGAATTTTAATTTGAACATAACAGTGTTTTAACGATTGTTTTTTTTTACAGTTTCAAGTATTTATTGGATTAAAAAATTAGCCTTTATTGGAATCAAAGGGGTTTTATATGGAATTTACATATTATGCAGTGAAAAAACACATTTTTTCAACAAAATATTTTTCTTAAGAAAAAAAATGAAATAAATAATTATTTACAATTTATTGTGATCTTCAAAAGATTATAAAGTTAAATAGACTTATTTTGAAGTCAAAATTAACTCAAAGTAAATCTTTTTATTTTATGCATGAAACATTTACTATTTATAGAAATATGATCTAAAAGTTAGGTTATAATTCGTATTTAACTTCCAATCGTCTATTAATCGTATTCCTTAAATAATCTGGATAAAATTTGTTGCCACATACCTTCATTAAAGTTTTTTTAAGCTCATAATATATTGAAACTTACATGAAATAGTGAAATAATTTTTTTTTTATAAACCTATTTCAGAAAAATGTGTTTTTTTTTTCATTGTACAAGATAAATTCGATCTAAAAATATTTTTTTTTTAAAAGGTTCGTTTTTAGTATGCAAACATTTATTTACACTGCACAAAACAATCGTAAAAACACTTGTATGTAAAAATTAAAATACATCTTTAAAAATGTACCTACTCTTTCCAGTTACAGTTTTTGACACAAGGTGGCGAAATGGTAGACCACCATTTCCACTATGTGTACAGCCCTATTTAAAAAAAATTCACAATTCATATTTATCTTCGATTAACGCAAAAAGGTCTATTATAAAAAATTGTACGATTTCAAAAATTTCGAAACGTTTAAGTCTGTTGAACAGCATTTTAAAATTCTTTGGATGAAAAATGTACACTTGAAAATTAAAATCCAAAATGGAACATTAGTAAGTAGAAGATTTTTGAACTAAACATTGTAAACTAAATGATATCATGATTGAAAAAGATAAAAATTCAACTGATTATTAAAACAAACG
The DNA here is from genome assembly GCA_010014905.2 of Druon quercuslanigerum. Classification (NCBI taxonomy): domain Eukaryota; kingdom Metazoa; phylum Arthropoda; class Insecta; order Hymenoptera; family Cynipidae; genus Druon; species Druon quercuslanigerum. The sequence goes on from JAAAKG020074772.1 coordinate 25,233, forward strand.
GTTGAAATCAAATTTGGGCAGTTTTTTAAAAAGAGAAATTTAAAATTCCCGGTCAAAAAATAAATTTACTGTCATTTCCCGGTTTCATAAGATTCCCGGTTATTTCTGGTGCAGCGGCCACCCTGTATAATGTTTTATTTATTATCTTTATTTTGAAGCTCGGTCTAAAGATATTTCAATTAACCTAGTTAATTCCAGAAGTATCTTAAAATCACATTTATGAGCTTGAGCCAATGTTAAATGCTAATTTTGCCGCAATGATCAATATTTTACCTGCTTTTAGTACAAATATTAGAAAAGATTATAGGTAGTTTTGAGGTTTTATAGATGCGCAATTTGCTCCACTATGAACTTCGTACAATTTCAATTATTTCCGATTCCTGTGCAGACAAGAATCATTTGAACTTTTGATTAAAGTGTGCATTTTCACTTCACGGCTAGCTAACTTCATTTCGTCGAATTTTGAGGGAAAACAATGGCACAAAATGCATTGGAAAAAACTTTATTTTTGTAATATCCTCGCAATAAACAATAATTATCATGCTATTATTTCGCTAAATAAGTTGTTAGAAATAAAAGCTAATTTCCAAATACATTAACAGTAAAAAATTATTTTTCACAAAGATAATAACAAAACAAAGTTGAGTCCCATGCATTTGGTCCATTGTTTTCCCCTCTTCATTCGTGGATCTGAAGTTATTTATTATAATTATTGTGATCAATTTTTGAATGTTTCATTGAGGCTTCTTCTTAAAATAAAAGGACTTGAGAGGATTCCAGTTTCAGTACAACCAATAACTTTTTAATATAAAGAATGTTTTGAAATTTGAATTTGAAACACACAGAGGGTGCCATGAAACATAATTCCTCCAAATTGGTAATACAAATTTCCAATACTCTGTGATTTAGAGTAAGCTGAAGTGAAAAAGGTAGCAGTTTTGTCAGTTTGAAAAATTTCTATTTAATGCCGTTATTTAGATTAGACTTCACGTACCATTTACGTACGATCCGGTGGTTCCATTGTAATTAAGTAAATTTCAAAACGTTATATACATACATACATATATAATATAAATTTATTGTTTGTAGTAGCTCGAAACTCAAATTCTCTTATTTTAAGAATAAGCCTGAAGGAGAAAACGATAAAAAATTAATCACATTATCAATAAATAAATATAATAATAATAAATTAATCAAATATAAAATAAATTAAAATCTAAAATGGGTAGTGCTGCGGAATTTACAGACTGCTTCTTCAGTCACTAAAAGCATGCTATGCGTACACAATACTATTTTTTTATTTTAAGAAAAATTAAACGAATTTAAAAAGTCATTTTTGCACATTTTCAAAAAATTTCAAACTAATCAAAAGATATATTTCTTGAATGTTAATTTTTAGTCAGTGATGAATACCAAAAACTGTACACACAAACTAACGAAATAATAATACTTGAACGTTACAAATGGAAGTATATAAAATCAACAGTAGAACAGATATTTCTTTGCTCCAATTGAGAATAAAATCCGGAATCACATATGCGGAAGAATGTAAGTTCAACTGAAAAATGCGAACACCATGTCAGATAACTTATTTTTTTTTTACTTATAATACGAAATATCATACAAACGAAAAGTGAGATTTCCTAAGACTCCTTATCACAGATACGAATTATTTATAATTTAGAATATAAAATATAAGATCGAGAACTTCTGATTAAGTATCTAACATTTACTCATGTCCTGCATTCATAATTTTATAACATTTTTTCCCCTATGTTCCTGATTTAATAGATTTACCTGATTTCTTAAAAGCCCTTGTCGTTCGGATCTATTTTCCGAAAGTAAGAGAAGAACAAAATAAGCCGAAAGATTATTGGACCTATAAGGCAAAAACTGCGAATCTAAGACTGGACGAAATTTACACAAAATTCCTTGCCACAACTCCATCGTCTAATTCTATTGTAACACTAATTATTAGACCACTTCCGACTCCCTAAATGAAATTAAAATTTTGAACTACTCCTTAAGTCTTCAAACCTCGATAAACCTCAATGTACTACGATCTGTTATTCGGAAAAAGGATTGAGGGCATTTAGGTCAGATGATGCAATGCAAAGCGCCAATTGCTCTTCTGCATCTTCGTTTACTAAGAGACTTATTATTAACTTTACTATCAGCGATAATAATTATTGAAGCGTCAACAAAAAATACACTGACAGAACACACATTTTATAATGAACCAATATTCTATTACGAGTCATTTTTGAAGGCTCTTCGGTCCCGCGAAACGCTACAGTCGCTACTGTGCTGATCAGTGAAGTTGGATGTATAACTGAGCTCAAAAGACAATCTCTTCTCATAGTTTTAGTGTTCTCACTAGAAATCTTGTGCGCGCCAAGGCGCTCGCCCCGTTAATTTTTTCCCCGAAATTGTGTAAAATATCCTGAAATTTTTTTAATATAATATTCACGTGAAATTCCTTTAAAACGTTTAATTTTTCATGAACAGTTAAAGGTTCCAGCGCTCCATCTATAATTGCTTTATGTCTTCATTTTAAGTTTGAATTTACTGGTATAATTGTATTAATTTTTATAATCATTGTAGCGAGGAATTCATGTAAAGAGCTATAGCTATTCGAACGAAGACAAATAAGACAATTGAAAACGCATTAACTTCATATCGATCAGCTGAATGCGTGTGAAAGTCTAACTTAACCAATCAGACCTTCCACTTATTTCATACTTTTAAGGCTCTCATTTAAAAACTAAATGTGAAAAAATGCGGAGACTTTCACAGGACCTCTGGGTTGCGTAATTCACATCGTTAAATACATTTTTTTTAATCATACCAGAAGTATGTTTGCACGCCAAGGGTCGGACAGTTGTGCCAGTTGCATGAGACGAAGCTTCATTTTTTAATAACTTGAAAACAAAATTGTTTTTACAATAAAAAATTTGGATATTACTTTATATTTCTTTAAAGCTATATATTCGATTAAGTAATGCAACCGTGGAAAAAATTATCGATATTATTTAACGTAATAGCGTTAAAAAATAAAAAATTAGGGATGCTAGCCAATGAAATGTTTCACAGGAATATTGAAAGTTTCATGAATTTCACAGACATTCGAAAGTTTTACAATATATTAACGTCATTTTGAAACTCTTTCAATTCCTAACATTTCAAGCAAAAATATCTGCATTTTCAACAAAATAGATAAATTAATGTTTAATATAAATGTTACATTTCTAACAAATGAAATGCATTTTCAACTAAAGTTATGAATCTTTACTAATAATAATAACAATGTATCTTTAAACAAGTAGTTAATCTTTTAGCTAAATAGCTGATTTTTCGAACAAAAAAAGATCCATTCTCAAGAAAGATTTTTATTCTTAATCAAAAACAGTTCAATTCAACAAAAAATACTAGTTTTAAAACAAAAAAGATTAATCATTAAAAAATAGTTGATTCACAATTTTGAACAAAAGAGAAATAACAACGTCAACAGAATTGTTAAATTTTCAAACCAAAAATAATTTTATGCAAAACAGTGAACGTTTTTAGCCGAAAATATGAATTTTTAATAAAAGCGTTAATTTTCAGCCGAATATTTGAATTTTTAACCAAAAAGACAGATTTTCTACCAAGAAGACAATTTTAAACTTTTTTGATAGCTGAAATATAGTTAAATTGTGAGTCAAAATTTGAATTTAAAAAAAAGATTTTTTAACAAAATGGTTACATTTTCAACCAAAGAAATTAAAGAAAGAGATGACTTTTCAACTAAAATGATTAATCCTTCCCAAGATTAATTATTTTTTAACGAAGTAGATCAACTTTTAACTAAATAGTTGAATTTTTAAATAAAAAAGATGAATTATCAATAAAAAAAGTAAATAATTGATATTTAAACAACAAAAGTTTTTTTTTAACCAAAAGAAAATGAAGTTGCTACCAAGAGACACGCATCTTTATGGAAATGAAATTTTTTGTTCAGAAAAGTAAACAAAATTCTACAAAAATTTTGAATTTTTAACGCAAAGAGATTTAAGTTTACTTAAAGTAATAGAAATTTATATGGGTTTAGGTACAATATATTTTTGATGTCGCAATAAAATTGTTCACGTATATTTAAAAAAAAATTTAAGTGATGTTCGGATACGTTTACGTTTCAAGATTCTGGAGTATACACTTTTCCATTTACAATGATTCCCACTTAAAATTACTTTTGATTTTGACTTTTGTTTAGAATAATTCAATTTTAAAGTTTTATTGACAAAGGTGAATGTATATTTTGATTTTTGGCAAATTTGTCTAATCAATTTATATATTTGAGCATAATTTTTCTTTTTTTAAAAAAATTTAGAATTCTAGAATTTCAAAAGCTTTAACTGTGAAACATCCAGTTTAGTTTTCAATTTCAAATTGTCAAATTTTAATCGCTTCGAACTTAAATTTATTAAAATTCAGAAGTTTGAAATTAAAATTACTCAATTATGAATGCTGTTAATTAGAAATAATACAAGACCCATTCCTTTCTACCTTTTAAAATTCTAATTATAAAATATTAAATTTTAGAAAATTTCCTATTTTCGAAATTCCAAACTGAAATCATTCAAATTCGAAATAAAATTGTTCAATTTAGAACACTGAATTAGGCATGATACATTTTCATATACTTGCTAATGAAATTATAAAAATTAAAAAATTTTAATTTGAAAGTTTTTCATCTTAAAAGCCTCTGTTTGAATATTTTTCAATTTAAAAGGATCCAATTTGAAAAGTTTTTATTCAGAAATGATACAAGTTCAATTCCTGTTAATTCCATTTTGAATATTGTCCCTTTTCAAAATTATACCTGATCTAAATTTTTTTCGGCATAAGATAGAAATACCCACTTGATGAAATAAGTCAGTTTTTTGTTGCTAATGTTAGTACACTACGCAGCGATATTTCGCATAGTTTTGCTGGAAAATGGAATTTTTTTGTTTTAAAAAGCATTTTCGAAGGATAAAACCAGAGCCCTCGGTCACTAATGGACGATTAATGAATTCATTGGAAGTTCTCAAAGAATTTTTTTTTTATCAATTCAGACTCCTAGTTTAATATTGGAAATTTCCAATTCATTTACAAATATATCCCATTTTTTCAATATATGATTACCTGATTTCTTAAAAGCCCTTTGTGCTTCAGATTGATCATTCGAAACAGATAAAATTCCCTGCCGAAATTGCGTGTTTTTAAACGTTTAAACTTAAAATTCTTATTTCTGACATAGTAAACTATCTCGAAAATTAAAACACGAATATTTCAACACTAATTATTTAAAAACATAAACTCTCTAAGGTAATATATCTTTAAACTATGAGAAAACTTCTGATACTAAGTTCTAGATTCAGTTAGATTGAGGGCATTTGATTAGATGATGAAATATGAAGGATACGTTGCGCTTCTGTATCTTCATTTATTATTAGCTTTACTAGCAGCGATTACTAAAAAAAATCGAAATAAACAAAAAAATCATCGCCGTTATCATCATATCTCCATTTGTGTGCTTTGTCGTCGGCTACAAGAGGAAAATAAAGATTCGCAGATATGGTAATAGGTTCGAATCAATAAGATACAGAAACCATTTTTTTGTATAAGTATCTGAATGTAATTAACAGGGATTTTTCAGATTATCTAATTTAAGGTAACAAGTCAAATCGAGGGAAAAATTCCCAATTCACCAATTATTCATTTTTCTAGCTATTAATATTCAAATGCCTCTTTTCTATCATAGGAGATGACTTTTTAACAAAACAGTTAAATTGTCAACGAAGAAATTAAAATTTCAACCAAATGGCAAATATATCCAAACAAAACATGTTTAACGTCAATAAAAAACAGTTTCATTTTCCACCGAATTGTTCAAATTTCAAGCCAAACAACGAAAACTGTGAAACACTGCTGAATTTTTAACCAGAAAAGTTAATTTTGCAATCAAAAAAGGTGAAATTTCTGCCAAAAAGAGATGAATTTTAAAATCAAAAAGATGAATTTTCCAACAAAACAAAAAAATATTCCTTAAAATACCAGAATATTCAAATAAATAGTTCATTTTTCAACATAATAATAGTCACATTTTCAACCAGAGATGAAGTTGCAACTTAGATGATGAATTTTTCAACCCAAAAGACGGATTTTCAACAAATTAAGATTTTTAACATAACAGTTATACTTTCAACCTAAAAAAAGACAAAAATTTTTGTTAAGGAAGTAGTTCAGCTTTTACTCACGTAATTGAATTTTCAATTAAAAAAGATCAAGTTTTAAGAAAATATTTAAACTTTCAACCAAAGAGATAAATTTTCAACTAAAACTTTGAATCAACAAAAAATTATTTCTTAACGAAAAGATAATTTTTTAACAAAAAGTTAATTTTCTATCAAAATAATTGAATTTTCAACCCAAGAGGAATTAAAAACCAAAGAGAATAACTTCTTAGCAAAATTGTTGAATTTTCAATATAATACCAAAATATTTAATTAAACATATAATCGTCAGGAAGAAGCAACTGCAAAAAAAGAAATCGAAATACAAAGAAAATATATTACTTACAAGCATCTACGTAAATATTTCCTTCCTATATCTGTGAATGAAAATCAAAAAATTCTTCTCTAGCTCAGTTTTCAGCTAACACCAAAAAGTTATTGTTATTCAAAGACCAGAATCTTAACCTTGTAAAATTTGGACATAGAATCTATTATAAACGGGATAAAATAATTTCAAATTAAAATATTTGAAATTCTTATCATTGGCAGCTATTTAAAGTGTCTCCTATAGAAATTCGAGGACTTCTGCAATACTTTTTTCAAAATCGCTGATTTTCCCTGACTTCTCTTGACCTCCGGTCACCCTGATCGTAGGAATTAAATTTGTTTAGTTTGATATAATATTAAGTGTCATTTAAAATACATGTCGCTCATTAAGTAAAAAAATTAATTCATTGTCGTTTCTGCTTTTCTGCTTCAGTTTATGAATACAATTTTTGTTGAAGTTTTTAAAGTGACCGGTGACTTATCTGAAAAAAATGTAAATACTGCGAATGAATTTGTCTTTGTCGATCCTGTGGCCACTCTGCAATTACTTCTATATAATTCAAGTTAATTCGACTCGAATCAATAAAGTTCTGACCACAACACTAAACAAGAAATCGTTGAAGGTTCCGTGGTAAAAAGATTTAGAAAGTGCTAATAATCACTTTCAAGAACACACAGTTTTATGACTACATAATGTTATGCAGTCTTTTTTCTTTAAAAATATTAATTACAAGGATGCTAATAATTTTCCCCGACAGCGTTATACATTTTTTTCAGATATATAAAATACCATCACCTAGGTGTATGTGGGTGTATTTAATTCCAACCATAATTTGTTTCGAAGTTTATCTTTAACACTTTTAGGGGCACCAATTCTACAGAAATTTATAAACTTCAACTTCATTTTATCAAAAATCTCCTAACCAGTTTTAAATTTTCTGGTTATTGTTGACGGCGCCACATGCTTTCTTGTAAAATAGATAATTTCTCCCATTTTCAATGAACCGATCTAAAAAAATGCAAAAAATCTCCGTTCAAGAGTGAGGAAGCTTATTATTAAAAATACTTATCCGATGAAAAAACAGTAAAGAAAAAAGGTTCCATCTTGTCATTTTCTATAAGAATATATTGAAAAACTTTGCTTCTCAAGTTTCGTTTCTGTCGTGTGGCCCCACTGCTACACACAATTTTTTGGCTTATCTGATGAATTTCGGGGGAGTTAACCAATTATTTAAATTCACATTCATAAAAAAAACTGATAACACGTACATAAATTCAGTAAAGTCTTTTGGGTGTTAATTTTTGGTTGAAAATTCGTATTTTTTGGTTGATAATTCAAACATTTTGTTAAAAATGCATGTGTTTTGTTAAAAATTCGTGTTTTCTGGTAAAAAAAATCCCTTTTCCTTTGTTAAAAATGCAACCGTTTGCTTGAAAATTAACCTGTTGTGGTTACGGATTCAACAATTTTCTTGCAGATTTGTTTGGTATTTTTGAATTAAATTGTTTATTTAAAATTAAAATATTTTTTGGTTAAAATATCAAGTATTATACTCGTTATTGAAAATTTAAGTTTTTAGGTTGAAAATTAAAGTAATTTTTTAAAGTTTTGTTTGGTTAAAGATTTATAAATTTTGTAGAAAATTTATCTCTTTGTTTGAAACTTAAGCTATTTTGTTGAAACTACCATTTTCCAGAGTAAAAATTAATTTTTTTACTGAAAATTTAACTATTTTGTTGGAAATATCTTTTTTGTTGAAATTTTATATTTTCGGGTTGAAAATTTAACTATTCCGTAAAGAAAATGCGTGTTTTGTTCAGGAAATACAAAATTTTGGTAGAAAATGCAACTATATGTCAGACAATTCAACTGTTTGGTAAGAGATTCTTTTTCTTCTCTAAATTAAAAACTACCTTTTAATAATGAAAATTCTTCCACTTCATTTTTGGTTCTTTCAGTTTTATATTTTATGCTAGAAAATTTATCTTCTTGGTTGAAAATTCAATGACTGGGTGCAAAATTGATGTATTTTGTTGAAAAAAGGGAGAAATAGGGGAAGGATTAAACATTTATTTTGACATGTCGAAAAGAACGAACAATATTTTTATAAGAAATGTCATATTTTTAAATAATTTTCAATGATTTCTGCCATTAAAGATTTTATTTTTAAAAATTGGATAACTTAGATCAATGTAAATCTATTCACAGTGATATAAAAAAAGTCAGAGGAAAAATAAAATTATGTGTTTAACATGATTCTGATAAATATTTCTTTCCAAGATTTGTAATTTCTACCTTACTATAATTAATAGTTTCAATATAAATTTAAAACTACAGTCTTCAGTAGAGCGAAGGAAAAATGATAAAATAAATATAAACGTTGAGCTGAGGGATAACAATTTGTGGGTCGACATCAAAAACAAGTAAAGTAACAAATGTTGGAAAATCTTCTGTTATCTTTTTTAAATTTACAATTAAAAATTTTTTAAAGTAAAAAAATTGCATTTATAATTTTTTGCATATGTATAAAAACATGATTTTTGTACAGACTCGAAGCCCAAATTTCTTCAGCTTGAACCAAAGAAACATATTATTTTTTACTCATAGGTTATTCACGGGGAAAAAACGGGTTAAAATTTTTTTAATAATTTGTTAATACTTATAAACAAAGATGAAAAAAGCCTTTTTTGTTGAAAAAATTCATTATTGAAAAAACTGTCCATTATATCCTTATGAAAATAGGTACATTAGGGTTTTTGGGGTCGCTGACTTCGAATCTGGACTCAAGATTTTGAACATTCAAAATGACGGATCCAATATGGCGAATATGGCCAATATCACGAACATATACTGAAAGATTTATTGAACGGTGTCTTCCAGACTTGATGGAAAAGATGATTGGACTTTTCAAAACAAGCAGTTTCTGATTTTTCCACGCAATGAGAAAATTTTCGTAAAAAATTTCTAGACTATTTAGTCCATAACTGGATTTTCGGTATATAACAATATTATATTTATTAATATTAAACTCTAAAACCTAAGTGCTAGCGGAAATATTGTTGACGGCGTCATATGCTTTCTTGTAAAATGGATATTTTCGCCCATTCTCAATGAACCGATCTAAAAAAATTCAAAAAATCGTAAGTTCTTTCTTTTTAATGAAAAAACTTAAACGCACGATCGAGCAGAGTCTCGACCTGTTCTTCCATCAGATGAGTATTTTTAATAATAAACATGAAAAACTGACAAATGTCCAAAAATTCAAATACTTTAATTTTAATACTTATCAATCGTCGTAAGATGGGAAAAGGTGTATTTTGGGTGTATATTTTTTCAAACCTCAATATTTTAAATATTTGTCATTTTGAATACAGATTCAAGAGCAGCGACCCCATGCCTATGCCAACTTTCGAAAAACAATTCAGAACTATTTTTAATTTTGGCCCGCCATTTTGAATGTTCAAAACCTAAGTTCACATTCGTGATCAGAGATACCAAAAACCCCTGTACATCAATTTAAACAAAAAATCCATATTTTGGCCGCCATATTGGATCCGCCATTTTGAACTTTCAAAATCTGAGTTTGGATTCGTGATTAGCGACCCCAAAAAACCCCTGTATACCAATTCTCAAAAAAATCCAAAAATATGCCAAATGTTAGCCGCCACCTTGGATCCGCCATTTTGAATTTTCAAAATCTTAGTTCAGATACAATTAGTAATTTCAAAGAATTTTCCGCGCAATTCAAATATTGTATTTACAAATGTCTAATATTTAAAGAGAAAAGGGGAAGTTTTTTGAGAATAGAAAAAAGGGAAATTTAAAGAAAAAGAACCGACGAAAAAATAGGGGAAGAATGTGCACCCTGCTTAAGGGTAGAAAATCCACACTTTTTGGAAGATTCTTTTTTTTTTAAATAAAAATTCATTTTTTAAATGAAAATCGAACTATTTCATCTTTGATTGAAAATTGATCTTTTTAGTTTAAAAATTCAATTCTTTGTTTTCCCCACTCCCCAAACCGTCTTACGATATCTTTGGTGGAGCCCTAAATAAATTTGCAAAGAGTTATATCATATAGGGGTTAAAGGATTAGGGACACGGGGGGGGGATTAAAAAATGTAATCAAGGGAGTCCATAATTTAATATATAAATAAATAAAAATATGGTCTGATAATTAGGGAGATCACATTTTTTAAGGAAATTAGGAGATCTTAAGTGTTCTATGCGCTCTCGATTTGCCCTTATTAATCACCGTGTACATTATCTCTCATCACATGAATCTCAGCAAAAGGTCAGACTTAGGTCAGAGACTTGTGGAAATACTGTTTGTAAATTATTGTAAAATATATATTTCTACGAAGATACTGACGATGTGGATTGTCATTATCTTTGTATCGCAGTAAAGGAGCAGAAAGGTGGAAAAAAATAAAACAAGCAAAATTATATAGCTGCATAAAACATACGGGTGATAACAGATAAATTGATAAATACCTCGGTGGCATCTTTCTTGGGTGTGAGCTTTGCATCATCCTGGAGCATGCGTTCTTGGGCCTCGTCATCGACCTCGTGTTCCGCTCCATTTTGTTTGACCATTTTGGTGTCCTGGACCTTCTCGTCCGGTTCCTGGTCGTTTTTCGATTTCCAATTGGCGTCTTCCTCTGGCAATTTCTTGTACGTGGCTTGTACGACTGGCTCCTTGTTGGCAGTGCCATTCACCTCGCTACTATCAAGATCGAGTCTCCCACTCTTCTCCATATCTGATTCTTTCAAGGGCGTCTTCTTTACTTACGTAACGACACGTCTATACAACGTTAGATCTCTTATCTCGCCTTCCCCACTTTGGACCGCTTTACTGTTTGCTAATACGGAAAAAATATGATGAAACTCGGCGTTCGCAGAACCGAGGCTACGAAGAGCAGTTAGTACAGCATCCCTGGAAGTGGAGAACAGCGCAGAACTCAGAAGCAGGACGAGCTGATTCCGTGGGGAAACGCCTATGCTAGTTAGAAAGAGAAGGGAGAGTGCGACATGATTCCTGTCTCATTCTGTTCGAAGTTGATTGGTCCATAATGGTCAATAGGTCAGAAATGTACCAAAAATTTATGACTTTATCTGGATAATAAGTTTTGATTTCATAATAAATTCAAGCTTCAATTCTATGAACCTCGATATCTTAAACTTCCACTCGTCTAATGCCCCCGACACTAGTCGCCCTGATTGTTTTTGACGTTTGCGCAGATGGTGTGTAAGGATTCAAAAAACCCGCCATTACTTATTGCTGCGTTTCAGGTTGGGTGTGGGCGTTTCAAGATGTCTGCACGCCTGCACTCGGTGAGAAACCTGAAGAATCCTAGAGATGGCGAATGACCGTCAGATGACCGATTTTCGGTAATCTGACGTTCACCTGACCAGACGAGTGGAAAATTTGAATCATTTCATTATGCGAAAATTGAAATACTATTATAGATGTGAACTAAAGAAAACCTTTTTATCAATAAACCAAATTTTTTTAAGTGAAGCAAAAGCAATAAATATGTAAAAACTGATTATATCTAGTTACTTTCAACGAACATAACTTATTATGCATAAATATTTTTTGAATCTTGAAAACTAAGAAACATCTTTTTTTTAAAAAGCCAAAACGATGATTTTGTGTGAGTTTTGTGTTAAAAAATTAATTTTCAACCAAACAAAAAACTAAATTTCAGTCAAAGAAAAGAACTTTCATCTAAAGTGATAAATCTTTAAAAAAAAATTAACAAAGTAGTTTGAGTTTTAACAGATTATGGACAGCAAATATAATAGTTGAATTTCAACTAAAAACGACCCACATTCAGAAAAAGATGTAAAAGTTTAATTTCACGGATAGAAATCATCGGCTACCCAAAGTTAACTTCTTAACAACTGATTTTTAAATTGTAATATTAAAAATATAATATTTTTATATACCGAAAATCCAGTTATCTCTATTTTGTTAAGAATAAGCTATATTAATATAAATTTATATTTAGTTTCCTGAGAATATCGAAAACTAAAAAAAAACATTTAAAATACATTCTTATACTATAATCAAAACTAAAATATAGTTTGGATCGTTTAAATACACCAGAAAGTTGTAAGACCGGGCGCCGTTACTTCGGACTCGGCATGCTCACAGTCACACCTGGGACATCAGCACCTCCGTGGGCTGATCCCTTTTCAGCGCCATACTACTGGTTCAGAAGTTCGTACAGATCCCCGAGCTTTGCGCTTTGCGACCTTACAACTTTCTGGTGTCTATGTAATAATGAATTATGACTATTTTCACTATTTCAAAATATATATTCAAAAGCTTTTTTCTTGATTTATAGAAATTGACAATCACAAAAATTGTACAGTAATTCAAACTTGGAATAAATGTCACTTGGGAAAATATTTAACTGTGAAAAGTGGTAAAAAGATGATAAGTTTTAGAATTGTCAATAATCTTTTTAATTTTCAGTTTGTTTATTCTAAATAAAATAAAATTAAATGAATATACATAAAAAGAGTAAGTGATATATTAACTTTTTGCATTTTTTTCTACATTTGTTTCTTCTGGTTATGGAGAAAAAATATACAGTCTTTATGAAAATATTCAACATCTTTCATTTATTTGGGTTTATATTTTCCGAAATGAAACAAGTCGTATTTGGCATAAACTTGTGTCTTAATTCCGAATAATTTTTATAGGTTATGTTGCAATAAAATCACGCAAATTGAAGAAGTCTTCCACCTGATAAGCTTGACAGTTTGCAAATATGTAAACAATTGTTCCTTTTTCGTTTTCATCTTACATTACTCAGTAAAAAACATTCTAATAACTATTTATAAGATGATTACCACTTTTTTCAAAATCTTTAAACGAACCCACATCCTCTAGGAAGATTTGGGATGACCAGGGATGACTGAGAGTCGTTTCTGATTGGTAAGTCGAACCGGAATACGGAAGTCCTCTGTAGAGCGCGATTTTCAAGTCAATTTTTTTTCGTTTTTCTTTTTAAACAAATACACAACAAGAAACCGTAGCGTAAATATTTTAAAATACTGTAAATTTAACAGACACTATTCTGTAACATTTCTGGTTAATTAAAAATGAAGTCATTGTGATTAAGAAATTTTTCGATACTTGATATAAATTCCGAAATTAAATTTTTTTATTGTATTCAATAAATATCAAAACTAAATACTTTTTCGTCCTAGAATACATTAATCACGTAAAGCATTATCCTTATAGAGTAAAAAAATATGTAACTACAAATATTGGTGGAATAGAATCAAAAGATTAAATGTTTAATTAAGAGGGTGTATTTATAGACCAATGACCAATTAAAGAAATAACGCAATTATGAACGTAAGATTTTTTCGTCAAAGCAATCTTTTTTGATTATATAGGGTAAAAGGTACGCTAAATTTTTTACGAATAATTTTCAATAGCTTTAAATGTTCACAAAAATGCACAAATTTTACTGGTAAGCTGTGTGTGCATTGCCATGCTTTTGTTATCGAAAAATCTCTTTCTTTTCTTTAGATTTTACTTTGTTGTATATTCGCAAACGAAAAAGCCAAAAGCTTCTTAGAATCCTTTCTCGAATTTTGTGACACGTCAAAATATGATCGCTTTTTACAGCTGAAAATTTTGGTAAAAAATTGAATAAATTTACATTATTTGGTTTAGAAATGATTTGGTACCACGATCGGAAAATATATACATTTCGACGTCTCTGGCTTTCTGGGAAATACTTCAACTAATACCCTGCCAGGCTTCTGTTTTTGCAACATAAAACAAAACATGACAACATTATAACGATTACTACTTTTATTCATCGTTTCTGATTCTGCTGAATTCAAAACATTGAGTTGAGGTTACGTTCCCTTTAAAATGAGCACCAACGCGAATGAGTTTTGTGACAATTTCCATTTTTCCTGTTGGACCTAGACGAATGGTGGGGTTAACGTGTCCCAGCTTTCCCTTGAGGATTTCTATGCATGCCAAGAGCCAAACCGTAATAATATGGACCCTCTAGAGAAGGACGCGACAATGTTTACCCCACCACTAACCCTCAGATACCTTCCGATATAGGAAGTCGTTATATCATTTGCGCGCGCACTCCGTTTGAACACGTAATAAAACTTAACAGCTGTACTAGTTCGTGTAAAGTTGAAGATTGTCGCGTCCTTCTCTAGAGAAAAATTAAATAATACCAATTAGGATTGGTGGTCTACTATTTTGACACCTGGTGCCGAAAACTGGAACTAGAAAGAGTGGGTACCATTTTAAAAATGAATTTTAATTTTTGCATAAAAGTGTTTTTTACGATTACTTTGTTAAATATAAAACAATGGTTGAATACTAAAAACAAATCTTCATAAAAAATAAATAGTTTTAAATTAATTTTCCATCTTATACAATGAAAATACACATTTTTGTCAAATAGGGTTTAAAAAGGAAAAATTATTTCACTATTTCGTGCAAGTTGCAAGGTAGTCCAGATTATGCAAACAATACGAATAATAGACGATTGGAATTTGAATACGAATTCTATCATAATTTTTGGATCAAATTTTTAAATAGTAAATATTTCATGTATAAATTAATAAAAATTTAGTTTAAATTCATTTTTGCTTTAAAATAAGTACACTTAACTTTATAATTGTTTGAAAATCAAATAAGTAATACAATAATTGTTTTTTTTTTAGAAAAATGTTTATGTAAAAAATCGTGCTGTTTGGCTATATAATATGTAAATTCCTTCTAAAACCCTTTGTTTCCGATGAATAATTATTTTAATTATTCAATAATAACTTTAAATTCTACCCAAAAAAAATCGTTAAAACACTTTTATGCACAAATTAAAATGCATCTTTAAAATCGTACCTATTATTTCTAGTTTGGATTTTTGTCACCAGGAGGCGTATCGCAGTTTAACCATTCCTAATTGCATAGAACGAATATTAGTTCCTTTATTGACTTGGATCAAAGATATTAGGACCTAGATACGGCATGGGTCGGTGGTGGGGACGACCGATATATTATACCTAACTACATTTTCTTTCATATCGAGGTGCTGCCCTCTTCAACTTTTCGACGTTTCTATGGCAACCGCGTCCTCCAA
>JAAAKG020074773.1:0-17109 GCA_010014905.2 Druon quercuslanigerum
TTTGAAACAACTTAATTAGTTTCAATTCACCTGACCCTAAAGCCAACAACTTACATCAACAATTTCTACAAAATTTAAACTTATATTTGTTTCAAAAGTTGAAAGTTGATTAAATTTTGAATATAAACTCTTAAATATAACACATATTTTCTGAATAAGCTTTATTAAAGGGTTATTTTAATTAAATATATGAATAATTCTAAACTATATTATAAATCTTGGAAATATTTCAAGTTTATGTCAAAGTAGCATGACTATTATTCAATAATTTTTATAATTTGTTTACATTCTTCTTGGTTTGAACGTTATAATTTTGTATTCAAAAAAATTACCTATAAAAAATAATTTTTGTTTTAAGCGCTTTCTTAATATTTTCCCTACAAAGATACATTGATTGAATCAATAAAATAATTTAAAAATGAAAACGTGGTGGTTTGGATGTCACTTTCTTTTTTCTCCCTCTTTTTTCAACTTTCATATATCTGTGTCTAATGAGCAGTTTTACATTTTTATTCGAAAAAAATCTCTTATTTTAACTCCTTTTGTTTAATTATTGTACACAAAATGGGTTTCTAAATTAATTAAGATTGCTTTTTTTTAATGTACTTTCAAATAAAAATTCTGGATTTAAATTCACAATCAGTCTTAATTTGAAACTAAATCTAGATTATTTTGCATAATTCAATTCAAATAACAAAAAGAAAACATGAATAAAATTTAAAGTGATCAATAATAAGCTTAAATTGAACTTTTAAAATAAATTAAATTTGTTTATGACTTTAAAAAATATGAGTAGTTCATACCCTTTGAAATTGGTCCCTTGATAATGATATTCGAAAAGCTGGAAATTACTTTTTTGAAAATTTGAACTTGAACAAAACAATCTGGAAACTATTTTTCAATTATTTTTGACTTGCAAATTCTTAAGGTTATAAATCTTCTTGTTAACGATCTTTAAAATATGGTTACTTAGAAAGACAAAAAAAACATCTCGAGTGAAAATGAAAAATCTAGTGGAGCCAGATTAAGTTATTACTGGGTAGTATTTTTTCGTAAATACAATTTTTAGTTCTCAAATTAAGCACAATGAGTGATTCGGAGCAACACCTATTTTTGATTGAATTTCTCGTCGAACGAGTAAATATTCCTTCGGTTCGAGCCATGCATGATGAAATGCTTCCCGTTTCGACCTTCATTTCATTTCAAGTAATTAAAAAAAGAATTTTAAATACAAATATTGTGTATTATAATGAAAATTCTTATATTATTATTTGGCCCAACTATTCAGTTTGTAAGATATGGTACTACTATTTTGTTAGACGGGAATACCATTTACTTAGTTGCTGGTACTAGCTGAGTAGTCACTGCAACTGATGGAATTGTTGTACCAACTAATAAAATAGCAGTACCATATCTTATCAACTAAATAGTTGGCTCAACTAACCATTTTTTTCAGTGTATGATAAAAAATTCTTCCGAAGAAAAACATTGTATAACATAAGCAAGATATAATAAAGCATTTAATTTTCTACATAGTTTCTCTTCATAATGAATTATCTCAAAATGTATCTAATTTTGGTTTTTAGATTCTGAGCCTCCCGCCAGTGAATATCGAGCAAGAATCAGATTCAGAAGGTTGTGTATGCATAGGAGGAGACTCCCAACTATTCAACAAAGGAAAATCCTGCCTATTCGCCCTGCCAACAATAGTCTTGGAAAAACCTCTTTATTCTTTCCCAATAATTATGTCAGTCTACAAAAAATTGCCTCCTGGTGTTCTGCCAGATGTAATGTTAATAGGAACTCATCAAATCCAGGCAAAGAATCTGATCAACGCAGTTCTTAGTAATCGAGTCTTTAAATCTACAGCTTCCTCAAAAACCAGCAAAGAAACTTACAAAATCACAACAGCAACTGGACAGGCAGTTGGCGAAGTGACAGTATTTTTAAGAGTTTCCTGCTTTGGGAGAAAAATTGTCACACAGTTTCAAATTCCTCACAACAAGAAACCTTTCCTCTTTAAAGGAGAAGATAACAGTCCTGTAATTCAGTGTAGAAAAATTCCATCTAAAACTGAATGTAAGTACTCGAATGTATCAAAATGTATTTGCAAACCTGAAAATCGAGACAGCTTTGGAGCTGGAGAAACTCCTAGAAATTGTTGCCTTGCTCCTCCATCTTCTCCGGTATCCATAAAGTCTGTGAGACACAAAATACCGGATAATAATTTGAGACCTTGTTGTCCATCCTTAAGGAATCCTGGAAATAATGGATATTCTGGAAAATCTCCAATGGTCGTGACTGGAGATTGTCCTCATTTTCAACAAAAGCAATATCAACAATATTCAATGGGAGAAAATCAACATTCTTGTGCTGAAAATTCAGGATCCACAAGACTGAATTATCAACAAGCAAATAATTTTCAAGTGAATGAATCAACTGTTCGGAAATGTGGTTGCACAGTCAAGATGGAAAAACGCTGTGCAAGCAGTTGGAAGAAATAAATAAATTTTGTCGATTAGATATTCTGAAGCACTCGGTTTTTTTTATTGATAATTCTCGATCTTTAATTGAATGTAAATTAATCAAAAGCATGCCGTTTAAATATTGAAATGTACGTTTTGGCGTTTGTCTATACATTTTAGGATTTATTTTTGACAAATCAAATGTTGTGTTTTTATTGATCAGATAAAAAAGGATTTGTTCAAGGAGAAAAATTGTTTCTTAGTTGTCTTCCACATTTTGTATATGGAACAAAACTAGAAGCTTTGGGTGTTTAAATTAATAATTATTATATTATAATTATTAATATTATAAATAATTATAATTAATAATTAATAATGGTAGCTTATGCTAAAATATTTCAGTATGCAATTCAATAATTATATCCAAAAATATATTTTTTTCTCTATCTTTCAATTTAAAGGAAATAGAACTTCTGTTTTTGTGGATTTAATGTGTTCTTTTAATCGCACGAAAGTGGAGGATGGGGTTTAAAAACTTAAATATCTAAAACTATTTATAGAAATTATTTTAACGTATAAACTCAAAACATGTAAGTTCTTTCTTTAAATTATTGAACAGTTTATTATATTCTGCCATGAATAAAACAACACAAATAATAAATGAAGAATTTGTCACATGATGGCTTGTAATAAGCTCTGAGTGTTTAAATTAAATTATATCCATCTGTCAAAATTAAAAATGTAAACCATTATCAAGAACCATGAAAAAGTACATTCAAAATTTAAAAGAAAGTAAAAATTCCAAATCTAGATTTTCTGCCAAAAATATTAAATTTAGTTCTTAGCGAAAAAATTTAAATGCAGCAAATAATGATAAAATATCTATTGATTTGGAGCCTTTTCAGATCTTGCAATCTTATATTCCCTTGACTTCTATTCTCTCTGGAAACATATCAATAGCACTGAAATGACATGATTTTTGTCTATGTATAATATCTTATCTGCAAAGTTCAATATTCCCACGCAGTTGAATTTTTTTGAAATAATAGAAGAAAAAATATTCACTCAGAGTATTGATATTGGGCAAGTGGACCCAAGCGATATGAAGATAAAAGAAGCAGCAGGAAAGAAAGGAGGAAATAAGAAAAAAGATGGGAAAAATAAAGACGAAAAGGGTGCAAGCGAAGAAAATAAAGATGGAAACAGCAAAGCGGAGGAAGAAAAACGACAGAGAGAATGGGAAACGTTGGGAATAAGAAACTTCAAGCAGAAGAAGCCGTAGATGAAGCTTTCTGCGAAGCTTATGGATTTTATCCTAAACCAAAGACTCAGACAAATATTTGGATTCAAATGCATCCAGAGAAAGGGTGTCAGGATGTCCAATTTTGCTTTAAGTAAATATTGATTTGTACAATTTTATTATTTTCTGTTTCCAAAAATCGGGTTTCTTTAAACTATTTTATAAATTGTAAGCTCATACAAGTGAAATGTTTTTAATGATGATATGGTTAAAAAAAAAAAGAAACAAGGTTGGTTTTTTGGTAAAGACACTTTTTTTATTGATGAAATCAAGATTGTGGTGGAATTGTTCAAAACTTAAGAGAGAGAGAGAGATTTTGAAAAATGTTTCGTAAAGTAGAATGCATGGAGAATTTGATTAAATTGAAATATTTTTTATTGAATTAATATTTTTATTTTTATTTTACAGAAATGTACCAGTGTCAAAACCTCCGCTACCTCCGCCTTGAAGAAGAGTGATATTTATCCAAGCACCTGTGTTGGAAAAAAGAAAGGAAAGAAAAAATAAAACAGAAGTTCAACGATGATATAAAGTAGGTTTATCCCTGAAAGCAATAGTTAGATTTTTTTAAAATATCGTTTTTTGATCAAATATATATTTTTTTTACTTTTCAAATATTAATTCAAATTTAATTATAATTTTAAAGTAGTTATAATTATTTTCAACTCTTAAATATTAATATATGTGGAGATTTTTATCATTCAATGAAAATCAAAAAAATTTGGACTTTAGAGAAAAAATGTCTGACATACAGAAATAGTGCGATCTTTAGTTTTGATTTTCTCGGAACAGAATTAATTTTTTGGAAAAAACATTTTTGATTTTCATTCAGCAGCCACATAGCTCTATTTTTAAACTGTAAATTGAATTTTTTATAGCAATCCGCAATCAAGCCTTGATCCTATTTTATGTTAGTGTCACTTTAAGATTGTCAACTTTCACATCCATTTCTCGAACTTAGATAACTTTTTTTCATTATTATTTTTTTATCTTTAAATACATATTGATTTTGATATTACAGAATGTTTTTTCTCTCTTAAGAAAAATTTCCATTTTCTTGGTTATCTAGTTCAATAATGTCAACTTTCAATTGAAGAATTTTTAATTGCAAATCTACAAAATTGAATAAATTTCGATTTTAAATCTTGAAAATTGAACTTTTTACAAAAAAGAATTTGATTCCAAATTGAATCGTTATCTATTATAACATAAAATGTGAAGAGTTTTCAATTGTAGATCTTAAAAAGGGAAGAATTTTAAATTGCAAATCGTAAAAATGTAAGATAATTTAATGATTTAAAATCTAGAACTTTGCATTGTAAATCTTGAAAATTAAAGAGCTTGTAATTTGGAAAATTTACAAGTAAAAACGTTGCAAGTTTTAAGTTTTATAATTAAAAATTATGTAATTCTGATGATTTACATTAAAAATTTGGTAAAGAAACGTCAAATTTCGATTTTGTTTGAAAAATTTGAATAACTCTGGAAATAATTATTAATCTTATCAGTTTTTCGGCTCGTTTTAAAGATATGTCTCCATTTTATTTGTTCAAATTGTTAATATATTTTTTTTATATCTAGTTCTACCCTAGGGGTGAATTTTGTACTAAAAAGTCGTAAAATTTAAAAAAAATTATTGTACTTACCAAATTAGTTAAAAAACAATTTAATAATATTTTTATAAATATTATTAAAGTTGATTAAAATAGGATAAATACTGATTTGAGAATATGTTTGTAAGCATTTGTTATTATTTATTAGTTTTTATCACTTTTATTATTATCATGGTATTTATTCCACTCGTAGTCTATGTATTACAAAGTATGAATTAAATCATTTTCAATTATAATTTTTCCAAATTCAAAGAGTTTTTAATTTTAACTCTTCAGAATTGTAGAAATTTGAATTGTAAATATTTAAAATTGAAGAGTTTTAATTTTGAAAATTTACCATTAAAAATTATTCATGTTTTAAGTTTTACAACAAAAAGTTCTGTAATTATGATGATTAAAATTTGAAATTTTTCATATTTGAAAGATTTAGAATTGAAAACTCTTGACTTTTGGTCTTCAAAATCATATAAATCATCCAAATTGAAGAATTTTTATTTTTTATATTTTATATTTTATATTAAATAAAAATTACATGAAAGCTGATGTAGCTATTACAGTATTTATTTTAATTTATGGTTACGTGATTTATGGACGCCCCCAAGTAGGTACACCTGAACCGCATTTTAGTAACCCGCGGTTTAGTAATTCCTAGAAATGCTGGCCCGCGCAGTTTCTCAAGGGGCAGGGAAAGAGGGTTTCGAATCTTGGTTGAAAAACCCCAACAGCGTAGGGGAAAAGCGCTATTGGCGGGTACCCAGTCGAGTATAATGCGCAATATTATGCATTCCAATTGGAAATAGTTCAAGCGACCATGACTGCTTACGTTTCGATTCTCCAGTCAGTGCAAGGCCATCCTCGTCACTGTTACTAAACCGAGAGTTGGATGTAGTTGAAAACAGAATTTTGATTTGTAAACTTTTTTTGTGTTCTGATTTTTATACATAAAATGGTTTATAAGAAAGTAGATTTCATTTCGATCTTAAAACAAGTATTATTTGAGATTTTTTCTAATTAAACTTTTGAAGGATTATAAAATGAAAGCATTGTTATTCAATACTCAAATTATAGAATAATAGAACAAATTATTTTGCAGTTCGCAGCTTTAATTTGCCAAACGTGGGAGGATGCGAAAATAAAAACAAAAGAAAAAAGAAGAAACGAGAAACTAAGGCAGCCCTGAGGAAACACTCAATGGTCGAAGAAGGGTGTAAGTCGTTATTCTTGTCCCATAGGTCATTCACCGTAGGAAATGAAATATTGTCGGGATAGAACGTAGATCCCGCGACCGACTGCGCCACCTCCCTCAAAACGCCCTCAACCCTTGTCCGATATGGGGTGGTAGGCCGATATTCTGGCGCCTGCGTTGACTCATGGTGAATCTTTGCTTGTACGCCAGCAACTCACCAATCCAGCAATCATGTAGCAGGGATGTTTTTACCGTCAATTAGTGTTTTTATACCCGCGAGTGTGGGTTCAGCCTTCAGTCCATCAAAATGAAAACGTCACCATCCTCGTACAGAAGTTGACCTTCCTGCTTTTCTTTATTAAATTTCTTTAAATCCATAATTTCATCATGAATAATTCTCCCCAAAATTCGGAGGTGAAATCAGCTACACACCGACCCGGCATCGATAACAGTGACGAGGAAGATTGGACTGGTGTTGTTGAATGTGTAATATTCCTTTCATATTTTATTGTTATTTATGATCGATAGAGGCAAGCCTTTGAATGTTTTGTGTTGTAGTGCGAGGGTGATGAATTTATTCTATAATTTTAATTTGGAATCATTCACGACTGAAAAATCCAGAAAAATACAATTCCTGAATTTGAAAATTTCCGGATAATAAAATTCTCGAAATTATAAAATCGAAAATTGTTTCAATTTAAAATAATGATTGACAAAAATATATTTCTGGATGAGAAATGTTATTTCGAAACGTCAAAAATATTTAAAACATTACAAAAAATGTTCTCAAATACCGAATTTTTATTTAAACAAAAATTAAAAGAAACTTTGACATAAATCAGTGCTGAATTGAATCCTGCACAGTTCATTTGGAAAATGCTATTACATTCGAAGAAGATTTAGGGAAAATTGTACTTTTTCGTTCGAGGCGTATGTATTTAAAAATTAATTTTGCAATTTTTGGAAGAGAATTTTCCAATTTGGGATTTTTATATTTCGGAAATTTTATAATTCGGGAGTTTATCACTTTCGGGAATCTTGCACTGTCGGGAATTTTATTTTTCTGGATTCGTCAGCCGTCCCAATTAAGCAATAATTTTAGGTTTCAAGCATTCGCAATTAAATTATTCCAAATTTAAAAGTTTAGAAGCGTAACAATCACAATTACGCAAGTTTGAATTTTAGGCATAATTTAGGATATTCAACATTAAAAAATAAAAAAAGTTTATTATAAACCATTCAAATTTTATCTTTTAAAATAGAATATATAAAAATATTATACTTTTTAAATAAACAAAATATTATAAAATAGTTTTTGGTGGATTTGTTACGAGATTTTAAAGTCAAATAAGCCAACTACCATTTCACAATTTTGTTATCGAGGGTCCATATAATTCCCCACTGTTTAAACAATTTAATCATTTGAAATCCTTAAGGTGAAGGTTTCAGATTGGAGGCATCCAAAATTAGACAATATCTCATTTTTAATCTTTAAATGAATAATTTTCAATGTCCAGCTGTTAACTTAAAACAATTTTAAATAGCTATTAAAAATATTGAAGAAATTCAAATATTAAATGTAAGTAGACAAGATCCAAATAAAGTTTTTTTGAATGTAAATGAAGTAATTCAAATTTAACTATCGTAAATTAAAAATATATACATGCCTCAATTATAAATAGTAAAAGTTGTCCAATTTAAATTGTTAATCTTTAGATATTCAAACCTGTTTAATTTTAATGGAAAAGTGTCCAAAGTTAAAAGACTTCAATAATTCCAGTCGTGAACAATTTTAATTTGAATAATACAAAATTTTAAAGTGTTATTTAATTTAGAACCTTCATAACTCAATGCAGAAGTGATACTTTGCATTCCATCCTGCAATCAGCCTCTCAAGATTCATATAATTGTCAGATTAGTAGTTAATTTTTAATATAAAAGGTCTGTTATAATATCTCTTTAAAAGCGTGCTTGAAATTTGAACATTCCAAAACAATAAAAGAACTTTATTTAAAATTTTGAATTTCTAAAGTTTGGTGAAAAATTTAATGCTGATATTATTTCAGTCATCAAATTTCAAAATTATCATATATTTAATTCCAAATGGTTTATTGAAACCGGACAAATATATTTAAATCCTTTTTGAACTTAAAATCAGCCAAACTGGAAAGCAATTTAATTAGATAATTCTATCAATTTCAAAGCATTGTGAAGTCTAAAAATAGTAAATGGGGAAAAATTCTAAATGAAAAATATTTGTCATTCGTCCATATAAAATGTACACGTGTCTATCCACTTCGCAGATGTAAAAATAAAACGCACTTGATGAAGTCTGTATTAAACATAAACTTAAAGAGGAAGGAACTATTTCCAAAAAGATGGACAAAAACTTCATCTGTTTTAAGTAATATTTTTTCTTCTCCATAAAAATTATGTTTTAATCATTTTTAAAAACAAATATTAATAACAGCATTTTATGCATAACATATTTTTTTTGTATGAAAATTGTATTTATTCTCAATCAGTGTTGATAAATACTTTTCGAAAAACAAAGCTATAAATTAGAAAATGAAGATTCTGAACAATGTTTAAATCTTTATTCTAATGCCAAAATAAAAAATTTAACTTCAAGAATCAAAAACGACAAAATGTTGACAAGCACACATGCAAATAGTTCCATTAAAATTACAAAAATTGATGTGCGCCTGTCCAAATTTGATCGTTTTTAATTCTTGGAGTTTTTTCTATGAATTTTCTCATTAGAGTTAAATATTAATAATGTTGAACAGCAATTTAAATTTTAATTTAAGCAAATTAATCTTGTTCATTCAAATAATTTTTCTGTTTTTTTTTTCTATAATAATTTTTTTGAGTTTCATTCACATACTCGTATTTTAAATTGCGTGTATCTATTTTTTATAGAATAGCTTAAGTTTGCTTTATTTTATAGTTATACAAATATTTTTTCCTGATGAAGTGCATTTTTTAGTCTGTGCTAGAAAGATCAAAATCAGAACGATCGACACGTGGTGACGAAGACCATCGACGTCGCACAATTATCGTGGAGAAGAAAAATGGCTCATATGGTTTCACATTACAGGTATGTTGTGTATTAATTTCACATATACGGTTTCATTCACTCCTAATTAAAAATATCATCTTTGATAATCTTTAAAGAATTTTTTCAGCTTGTTCTTTACAATTTTTAAAGGCAGGCCTCACAGTCCGTATGGGATAGAATATCGAGAACAAAGTCACGCTCAGAGCTACTTTTTTACGCTAAAAGGATAACATATTTAGAATAAATTCATGATTAAAAAAAATTCAAGTTAAATGTAAAATAATTCGAATTAATTGGAAAAAAATTTGAAAATCAAGCAAATATTATTGATTTTCGTAAAATTAGGATGAATTTAGAAGAATTTAATGAAAACGAGAAGAATTCAATAGAATTCATAAAAAATTTAATGTGAATTTAAATGTGATTTTAATGTGATTTTAATGCGAAATGAGTTTAGAAAAGTTGAAGAAAGTTTTTCAAAGTTTGATGAAATGCCTAAGAATTTAAGGTGAATTTTAAAGGTTTCAAGAT
Source organism: Druon quercuslanigerum (assembly GCA_010014905.2). NCBI lineage: Eukaryota > Metazoa > Arthropoda > Insecta > Hymenoptera > Cynipidae > Druon > Druon quercuslanigerum. The sequence continues at coordinate 10,157 of JAAAKG020074773.1, forward strand.
GAATCAAACAAATTTTTTTTAATCCGTCGAATTGAGTAGAATTTAGTGAAATTACAAGAATTTAAAAGAATTTAGGAAAATTTAATAAGAACTCAGGATGAATTCCAAATGAATATACAGAAAATATTTAAAAGTCTCTTGAAATCTTTGAAACCCTACGAAATCCTTCAGAATTGGTGCTTAAATCCTTTGAAACTATTAAAATATTATAAAACCCGTGAAATTACATGAAAATTAATGATGCTTCCTGAAATTCTGGAAAAATTATTTAAATACTTTGAAATATTTAAAAATCCCATAAAATCATTAAAGTCCTCGGAAATCTTATAAAATCCCTTGTAACATTTTAAAATATCCCATAAACTTACAGTTCCTGTAAAATCCTTCCATGTCTTCCAAAACGCTAGGGAATTCTTTAAGACTGCATGCAAATTTGTTGAAATCCCTTAGAATGATTAAAATCTTTGAAAGTTCATGGAAATTCTTTAAATCTCTTTTCAATCTTTTCACATTAAAAACTACGTGTAATCTTTTAAAATAACTTAAAATATTTCAATATTTTGATCACTTTATCAATTGATCATCAGGAATTTAGGATAAATTAATAAGAATTCAGGGTGAATTCCAAAAAAAATTTGAAATCGTTGAAACCCTACAACATACCTCACTTCTCGTGAATAAATTCTTTGAAATCCACTAAAATATTATAAAATCACGTGAAACTCTATGATTGTTTTTTTGAAATCCTAAAAGTCTTAAAAATCCCTTGAAATTATTGAAATCTATTTAAAAATACTCGAAATGTTCAAAAATACCCTGAAATATTCCAAAAGAATTCAAGACAATTCAGAAAATAATTTTTTAAACATTTAAGCGCAACTTTTTGCTCATTGACACTACATGCAACATTTTCAGAAGCCAGAAATGTCTAATTTACTTCAAGAATTATCTTCGTACTTTCTTTTAGTTTTGGATAAGACACCTCACTACTCTTTTCTTAGGAAATTAAACAGAAATGATTATTTCTGATTTTAAATTTTACCATAGTGCACAGAAAGGATAAAAGAAATTAATAATTTTTTGCAGATTTTTTGTTCTGTATTTTCAGGGAGTAACAGAATTCTGTAACATTGTAATAACTGAGTAATTGAGTTATCTAATTTTTTTGGATAGTATTTCTGTTTCACTATCACCTTTCATTTATAAATTTTTCATTCGAATTAAATTTCTTGTACTTTGACAGAGTTATGGTATCCAGTACAGAAGAGAACAAGAGGTCGAGATGGTCACTTATGTGGATTACGTAGAATGTGATGGGCCTGCTTCCAAAGCTGGTATGCGAGTTGGTGACGTGATTGTTTCGATAAATGGCCAAGAAATGGATCGAGCTGATCACGAGACATTAGTTAATTTCATTAAAAACTGTGACTCAAGAATGCGAATGGTGGTTTCATTCGAGGACTGCCTTAAAAAGGTATAAATTGAAATGAAAAAACTTGACTTCAATAACTTTTTATTGACAGAAAAATCTGTTCGATTTAAAGCGGATGATTTGTTTAATTAACATTACTAATAATTATAAGTTCATATTTAATTTTAGGGCTAAGATTGATAGTAAATTTGTAACAAACGGTCAATGGTTAATTGTTTTTTTTATTATTAAAAGCCACGAAAATAAAATTTATTACTTTTTGATTTATTTACTTGATGTTTATAATTTCAGGTGGGTTTACACATGCGATATATAAAATTGCAACAAGCTTTACAGTCTCGACTCAATGAATTGGAAAGACTTTGTGAACGAGAACGCTCAATTTTAATGGGCCGTTGGAAAACGCATTCACTCCCAGCCAGGAAAAGAACTCCTAATAATATTTCTACAAATAATCCTAATCAGCCATCGCAGCCTTCGAATTTTAACTCCTCAACAGTTCAATGCTGTCGTCCAGCCTCTTCAACGGAACATCTGCTTTTATATTCTGTGGTGAGAACTGATATCTGATACTAAAATTGGAAAAACTTCAAATATGAACGAATTCAAGTCAGAAGAGTTTGAATTTAAAATAATTTAAATCTAAAAGGTTAACAATTCGCAGAATTGAAAGAAAAAGTATTCCAAATTAAAGAAATGCAAATAAAAAATTTTTTAGTCATAGTTTTGGTTTTAGTTCATCATACTTTAAATTAACAAATCTTCAAATTAAAAAATTCAACGGATAATTGGGAAAGACAGCTTCAGTTGATATTGATTTGATCCTCGAATTTATAATTACAATTATAATCTGAATTTAAAATAAAAATCTAAAGATGGGCCGCAGAAAAAAGATGTATATCAAAAACTTTTATAAAATTATTAATATTGGAGAGTCAGTAATAAACAATAGCGAGCTTCTAAACAAAATTTTATCTCTTAAATTTTAATCTTGAAATAGATACTAAAGAGTATAATTAATTCTCCCTAAAAAAGTTTATTTTTGTAATTAAAATAAATAATACAAAAGCTTTACATCTCTTAAGACATCAAATATCAAAATCACTATGAATATAAGTTTTTTTGGGAGTATTTTTATTATGAATTGATTTGAAATTAAATACACTTTGAATGGTTTAATTTTAAAACTCAAAAAGAATTGTTATTCAAATCGTACACATTAATTAATTCTTTGATTAAAACGACTTTTTAATTGATAAGAGAACAGATTTCAGAGTCTAATTTTCAAAGGGACTTTAATTTTTAAATTCTTCAAATTTCACAGCTAGGGTGTCCAGCGGTCAAGGAAGTCAGACCTCTCATGGAAATGTCAGGGAAATGGATTGGTCATGGAAAAGTCATTGAAATATCAGGAAATTTTTTCAAAAGACATTGAAATTTTTAAATTTCCGACTATTTATGAAAGTTTCAAGGAATTCTTTTAGAAGCGTGAGTTTTTTTTTCTTCTTAAAACTAAACACTGAAGAGTTGGTTATTTTTTGGGTTAAGGAAAATCAAGGACAATCGGACGAAAAAGTTAGAGAAAACTGAGGGATTTTAAACTTCAGTCCTGCTGGACATCCTGATATAAATAAATATAGAAATAGGTAAACGTTGTTCTGATTCTAAAATGGAATCAAAGTAAAGCTTATATTGGCAAGAACTCATATTCAAACCGGAGAATTTTTTCATTTATTTATCAAATTTTATTCAAAGAGTGTCTTCGATATAAAATGAACCATTCTATCTGAGAAGATATTCTTCAGCTCCTCACAAATCGTAGAAAACCAATCAAAATTTTCTGAAAATTTAGGACAAAAATATTATTATGATTTACATCATAAAAATTAAAATAGATAGACAACATTTACAAAGAAGGTCAGATTTTAGGATCAGACTATTATTGTAAGATATACAAAATATATTCTTCATATTATGACGATCTAAAAACTATTTACAAATATTAAAAACGCATAAAATATAAAGCAAAGTTAAACATGTCAAAGAAATAAAAAACAAATTAAGATAGTTACATTATCAGAGATATCAACAAAAACTTATTAGAAAATAAGTGGCTTTTATTAGGAGAGATTGGAGGAGAGATTCCCACTGAGAAATTGATAAATTTCTCTTTATTTTCGGGGCTCCCCTTTTATGAAAAATAGCCGCGCTTGCTTCGCTTTGTGTTCGAATTCCAAGTCAATTATTAAAAACTATAACAAATATTCCATTTCGAAAGAGTCGAAGCATTGTTCGTAATATTAAAAACAATTTATAGTACACTGGCAGCACCAATAACCTTACCTACTACTTACGACTATAAATGTTCAAACTGGCCTAAATTAATGCTTCACTAGCTACATCTAAAAATAAAAAAAAAACGCAATCAAATGGTGCAAAATGTCAAAGGACTTATCCTGCACTTGAGCTTAAGCCAAGTTAGGGCATATTTCACATATCCGTATGTTGAGAGTTAGCATACTAAAATTGTATACACTAAAAAAATGATTTTGATCAAATAAGTAGGTAAGAGGTCGTCCATAAACTACGTTACCAATTTCAGGGGGGAGGGTGCTACACAAAAAAACTACGGTTTGTAATAGTTTGGGGGGGGGGGGCTCTAATGGAAGTAACGTTACGAACTTAGATAATGTTTAGTACGTTTCTTGATGATAAATTTTAAGAAAGTTTTCCACTTTTGCGTAAGATGTCTCTGCAGCAGTACAATTCAATAATAACTTAGTAAGTCTGAAAATTACTTTCATATTTCAAGTTTCACACTCTTTCCCATGATCCCCTCTTTTTACCTTTTTAAAGAATATCTGTTTTTCTCCTTCTTTCAAGAATTTTCCCCTTTTTCGATTTATTGTTTCAATTTTTGTTTTGGATAAAAATGTAATTATTTTGTTTAAACTGCATTTATTTTAATAATACCCCATCTTTTTTGTCCAAAATTAAACAACTTGGTTGGAAACCGTATTACGTCGTTTTCTTTTTTTTATTGAAAATTAAGTTTTCTCAACTAAAAATTTAACTATTACATTTGTAGTTGTAAATTTATCTTTTTTAGTTGAAAATTCATCTTTTCGTTGAAAATGCATGTATTCTGTTGAAAATTCGTATCTATGGTGTAAAATTAATCTTCTCAGTTAAAAAATTAATCTTTTTCGCTAAAAATTCATCTCTTTCTTTTAAGCTTTACTATTCTCTTTAATATTCGTCTTTTTTATTGCATTCAACTGTTTTTGATTAAAATTAAAATCTTTTTTGGTAAAAATATCAGTTAAAGCTTTCGTTGAGAACTCATCTTTGTTGTTTTAAAATTCAATTACCTGGTTGAACTACTTTATTAAAAATAAAATTTTACATCCTCATTCATGAGAGTGTAATGTAATCGTCTAAATTTTCGATCTCTGATTTTTAATGGATTACGTTTCGGCACTCACAGAGTCCGAAAATAATAAAATTTTGTCGGTGCATTTCTTTCTTGTATGTCTGGCTGTATGTAGGTTACCTGAATGTTGTAGCCAATCGAGTCAGCCTTTGATACAATTCTTAAGGTTCCAACAAGGAAGGTTAATTTCTTTAAGCAGATATTTAAAAAAAAAACAAATGTGGAACATTTTCAAAATTCGAATTTTTTTTTTCAAATTTGAGAAATATTTGTCAAAGTTCATTATATATAGGTAGAAGACTTGCAAATTAATTAAATAAAATTTTCAACTTCGATGAAAATTTAAAAAATTTGCAGATATTTAGAAAAAAAATATTTTTCTGATAGATTAGGAAATTTCATTTAAATTCTTCACTAGATATCAAATATGTTTAGAAACTATCAGTTACATTTAAGAATTAGACAAAAATTTAAAAAGTTACAGCATTTTCACAACTAAAAAAAAATTTTATGAGTTCTACAAATTTTTGTCAAATTTTCTGATATATGGCAAAAAGACTTGCAAATTATCCTAAAGAAATTTTTTAAGTGAAGATGTTGTTTTAAGAAATTAATATCTTTAAGAAATTAAATTTTTTAATTCGATAAAAATTAAAAGAGTTATATGCTTTTTAACATTTTGAGCATTTTCAAACAAATAATAATAATTTAAAAAATAATAATTTAAAAAAAAATAATTTTTTTAATAGGTTACGAAATAGCAATACAAATTTCTACCAGATATAAAATATATGCATTTCGAAAGTATTCTCTTGAAATTTCTTAATTAGACAAGAGTTTAAATTATCTTTATGAAGTTTTTCAGTTAGACACAAATTGTCGAGCGTGAAGCGCCAGTTTTGTAATGAGAATGTAATCGTCAAAGCCGTAGGTGCTTTGAGATCCTTCTTTAAAAACAAATCGAAAAAAAATCAGTTACAATTTATGGCTGTAATTCCTCAGAAGTTTAAATCACAGTTTTCGACTTATAAATATTCCATTATTGGTTGAAGATTTATGTTTTTAATTGAAAATTCCTTCGGTGTAAAATACACGTATTATGTTTTTTAATGAAAATTAAAATAGTTTTTTGTTGAAATATCAAGTATTATAGGTCTCGCTGAGAATTCATTTTTTTAATTTAAAAATTGAACTGATGTGTAGAAAATTCATCTATTTCATCAACTATTTTGTGCAAAATTGATCTATTTTGTTGAAAATTCGTCCTTCTGGGCAGAAAGTTAATGTTTTTTTTTAAAATTCATCTTTTAAGTTGTGAATACAACTATTTTATTAAAAACTCATTTTTTGGTTCAATATAACTGGAAGAAAATTATTTTCTTTGTTGCAAATTAATTTTTTTGTTGAAAATATAACTATTCCATTTTTGGTTGAAAATTCATATTTTTAATTGAAAATTAAACTATGTGTAAAAAAATAACTACTTGGTAGAAATATAACTTTTTTGTTCATAATCCATAGTTTCATGTGGATAATTACACTTTTTTGTAGAATACTAGAATTCATACGTTTTGCTGAAAAATTGTCCTTTTAGGTATAAAATTAATCTTTTTCTAATAATTCATATTTTTTGATATGCATTTAATTATTTGGTTACAAATTCGTATTTTTTAGTTTATTTAAAATAGTAGAAAACTCCTTTTTTGTTGTTGAAAATTAATGTTTTAAACTGTAAATGTAAATATTCCATCTTTGGCTTAAAGCTTATTATTTTTTTAGTTAACTATTTTGGCAGAAAATTCAAATATTTTGGTAAAAAATTCCACGATTTGGTTAAAAATTTAACTATTTATCTGAAAAAATAAATACTTGGTAGAAAATTCATAGTGTCGAGTGAAAAATTGATGTATTTTGGTGGAATTTCGTCTTTTCGAGCAAAAATTAATCTTCTATTTTAAAAAATCATCATTTTAGTTGAGAATTTAACATTTTTGTTGAAAATTTGTGTTTTTTAGTTCAATACAATCAGTTGAAAATGAAGTGTTTTTTATTGAGAATGAATTTTGTAAACTTAAATTTTTTTGTCAA
>JAAAKG020074784.1:0-17106 GCA_010014905.2 Druon quercuslanigerum
TATATATTTTTATTTATTATTTATTTATATTTAATATTTATATAACAATTATTATCTGCTAAAAAAGTTTGAGTGATTTTAAGAGATATTTAGAAGTTTTAAAAATATTCAAAATGAATTAAAAACTTGAAATGATTACTAGTAATTTAAACGAAGTGTAATAACATTTTTTTTTCGGAACTTCTAAATATATTCTTTAATTAATCGAATTTTTCCTACAATTTTGGGAAAATCCTGCAAATTAAAAAATGTTCTTAAAATCTTCGAGGTTCTTTTTTGATAATTTTTGAAATCTCTTAAAATCTTTTTAAATTTTGTGTCAAAATAATTTTTCAAAATGAAAATTCATTTTCACTTTTCCTAGGAAACGTAAGAAAATGTTTTTATTCTTTTAAAGCCTTTCAAGACACTTAAAAAGGTTCTAAATTTGTTGTTTGAAATCTGCAAAAATCCATATTTTGTTCCTTTTTTGCTTCCTTTAAATGATTTGAAATCATTTGAAGTTCTAAATTTAATTTAACTCTTTTTAAAACTACTATTTATTTTTTCTAAAAGTCGTAGAAAAAATCTACTTCATTAAAAAATATTTTAGAAGTTCTTCTAGATTGCTCAAGGTTTTGAAATACAATTTTAAAGCTTTTCAATTATCCTTAAACTTTTTAAATTTGAAATTTAAATCTGGAGCCTGAATCTGAGTCTTTGAACTCTATAATTTATAAAAGTTCTAAGTTTTGCAGTTTATCTGCATTTCATTTTAAATTGTTTATTGGAATAGTGTTAGTAACTTATATTTTATAAGCTCGATTTTTTGAATTTCATTGACCATGAAAAATGTTTGCAAACCGGGAAATGTCGAAAAAAAATTTACGATTAAAACGGCTACCCTGTTTTTTAACACGAAAATATAAATTTAAAGAAAAATTTAATTTTAAACCAAATAAATCAATTTTCTAATATGAAAGTTGATTTTGTACCAAAAAATATGAATTTTCAAAGAAATATTTATATTATCAAACAAAGAAATGAATTTTTAACTAAATAGATGAAATTTCCACCCAAAGAGATGAATTTTCGAACCAGAAACACCAAATTTGGACAAAATAGTTTAATTTTCCCAAACAAAAAAGATTTTTCATTTTTGAAAGGACAAAGATTTTAACCAAAGTAGAATTAGAAATAAAAAATCATGTGTAATGCAAAGTAAAATTTCATATATTTTTTTAATCTTTAAAATTTTTTAATCATTTGTAATAATTTCTTCAAAACGTAAAATTCCAAAATAACAATAAACTGACTGATTTCCAGATTCCTTTTTTACAATTTTAGAAATCTTTGAAACATTTTTTAAAAAGAATCGAATTTTTCCTAAAGTGTTAAACAAATCTTTCAAAATTAAAACGAAATCAATTTAACCCATCAGAATGATTTTTTATAAAAAAAACAACTATTTTTCAACTAAAATAAGCAAATTTCCAAACAAAATTTGAATAGATAAACTTTTAGTTTAAGAAAAATTAATTTTCAACCAAGAAGAATAATTTTGTACCAAGAGCGGTAAATGTCAAATAAGATAAATGATTTTGGAACGAAATAGTTGAATTTTCTTCTAAAAAATATGAATTTTAAACCAAAAATATAATGGTAAAATTTTAACTTAAAAACAAAAATAATTTTCAATCTAAAGAAAAAAGAATTTTCAAATAAGTAGTTCAATTTTTATTTTTCTTAATAACAAATCATTTCAAATTTTCTTAGTAATCTTTAGAAATTGTCTGTAACTTGAAACTTTTCAAACTCCTTAAAAATTTTAAACTGGTTCCAACATTTTATTTCGAAATCTTCAAAAATATATATGTTATTTTAAATTTTATGAAACTTTCATGTTTTAAATTAGTTTAAACTTTTTTTTTTAACTTTTACACATTTTTTAAAAGTCTTTCCAAATTAAAAAAAAAAAATAATTCAACCAGGAAGAAAATTTGTTGACAAAAAAAAACGAATTGTTAACATAATAAATGATTTTAAATCCGAATAGTTGATTTTTCAATTCAAATAAACTTTCAAAAATATTTAACAAGAAGAAAAAAGAATTGTCAATAAAGTAACTTAATTTTTAACCAAGGGAACTAATTTTCCACCAAGAAGAATAATTATTAAACAAAATAGACGAATTTTAAGTAGAATACACGAATTTTTACCAAAAGAGATGAATTTTCCGAAACAAAACAGATTTTCCACCCTGAGAGAAAAAATAAATTCAACCAAATTATAATTTGAGAAAAAAATCATGTCTAACGCAAAAAATTTGAAATTTTTTAAACTCCTTTAAGAGCTTTAACATTTTATTTCGAAATCTTCAAAAATCTACGTATTATTTGTAATTTTTTAGAACCTTCAGATTTTTAATAATTTTTGCATCTTTTTGAAACTTCTAAAATTCCTCAATTTTTTTAAAAAATAAAAAAGAGGCCTAGCATCTACCAGATTTCTTTTTACAATTTTGGAAATCTTTTGAAATGCTTTAAAATATTTTCCGAAAATCGATTTTTCTAAATAAAACATAATTTAAAATTTTCCTAATAATATTAAAAAGTGTATATATCTTGAAACTTTTCAAATTCCTTAAAATTTTGCAACACTTCATTTCGAAGTCTTAAAAAACCTGCACATTATTTTTAATTTTTTGGAACCTTCAAATTTTTAATTACTTTTTCATCTTTTTCTAAATTCATTTTAAAAATTAAAAAAAAATTGCTTAAAAGCTTCCAGATTTTTATTAACAATTTTCAAACTCTTTTGAAAAGCTGTAAAATATTTTCTGAAAATTAATTTTATGAAATAAAAAATCGTTTAAAATTGTCCTGGTGGTCTTAAAAAAATGTTGAAATCTTGAAACTCTTCAAAACTTTCAAACATTTTTAAAAAGATTCAAATCTTGTCTACAATTTTTAAAAAAGCATTAAAAATTAAAAAAAAATGAATTTAACTAAAAAGAATAATTTTTTACCAAAAAAAAAAGAAAATTTTCGACATATTAAATGAGTTTGCATCTAAACAGTTAAATTTTCAAAAGAAATAAGCACATTTTTAACCAACATTTGAATAGTTAAATTTTTAGTTAAGGAAAAATAATTTTCAACCAAGAAGAATAATTTTCTACAATAAAGGACGGATATGAAATAAAATACATGAATTTTGAACGAAATAATGAATAATAATTTTCATCCAGAAAGAGAGAAATTTCAAATAAGCAGTTCGTCTTTCTAAATAAAAAATCATTAAAAATTTTCCTAGTAATCTTTAAAAAATGTCTATACATTAAAACATGCCAAACTCCTTAAAAACTTCCAACATTTTATTTGTACAAAAAAAAAAACGAATTTTCAAGATAATGAATGAATTTGCATCCTAATAGTTCAATTTGAGTTTTGAATTTGTTTAAAAATAAAATACATGAATTTTGAAAGAGATAGTTGAATTTTCTTATGAAAAAGATAAATTTTCGAAATAAAAATGATATAATATTTTCAATTAACGGAATAAATTTTCAAGCAATAAAGGCAAATTTTTACGAAAAGAGATGAATTTTCGAAAAAAAGAAGATTTTTCACCACTGAGAGGAAAAATAATTTCAAATAAATTGTCATTTGAGAGAAAAGGTCATGTTTTTTAGACAAAATATTTGTATTTTCTTTAAAATTTATAAAATTTCTACATATATTATAAACTAGCTGATTTCAAATTTACTTTTTGACAATTTAAGAAATCTTTTAAAATGTTTGGAAATCTTTTTAAATATTCTTTTGAAACCCTTCAAACTCCTTAAACAGCTTCGAAATTTTATTTTTAAATTTTTGAATTACAAAATTACTTTTTGCATATTTTCAAAATTTCTAAAATTTCTAAATTTCTTTGAAAATAAAAAAAAATAGTTAAAAATCCTCCAGATTTTTGTTTTACAAATTTGTAAATCTTTTGAAATGTTCTAAAATATTTTCAAAGACTTTCTGCAAAATTTATTTTTCTAAATCAAAAATCATAAAAAAAATTTTCTAGTAATCTTTAAAAACATTTCTTCATCTTTCAACTTTTCAAACTCCTTAAAAAGCTTCAACATTTTATTTCGAAATCTTTATTTTTGCATCTTTTCGAAACTTTTAAAGACTTTTCAAAAGGATCCGAATTTTTCCTAACTTTTTTTTTAAATCTTTCAAAATTAAAAAAGAGCCTTTAAATCATTAACTTTTTTCCAATAATCAAAAAATCGTTTTAAATGTTTTAAAATCTCTAAGAGATTTTTTTTATTGAAACTTTTTAAAATTATTAAAAAGCTTTCAAACTCTTTGTTCAAAATCTTCAAAACTTCACATAATTAATATCTGTTAAACTTACTATAATTTTTCTTAATTTTGAAATCTTGCAAAAGCTAAAAACTGCTCTAATAAACTTTCTCTTAAAATTCACTTTTAAAAATAAAAAATCATTTAACATTTTCCCAGGAAGCGTAAAAAATATATTTATTTTCTAAAAACCATTCAAAATTATTTAAAAACTTTTTTTTTTAATCTTCAAAAGTCTACAGTTTCTTTCAAATTTTTTGAAATATTCTAAAAATTTAATTTTTTGTTTTAAAATGCTAACGTCTTAAAAGATCTTACGTCAGAAATTTTTGTACTGAAAAAATACTTAATCCAAAGATATTACAACTCAGAAGAAAGTTCAGCAGAAATTCGATCTGTTCAAAAGTAAAAGTGTTGCATTTTCAACAAAAACAATTTAATTTTCAAACAAAAAGATAAATTTTCACCCAAGAAGATTAATTTTCTACAAAAAATGCCGAATTTTCAACAGATTAATTATGTTTTTAATAATTGTTGTTGTTTGTATTAAATATTGCAATAATTATTATTTATTAGTTATTATTAAATTTGCATTTGAATCGTTAAATTTTCAATAAAAATAGGTAATTTTTTAACCGAAAGTGGAGTAAGTTAATTTTAAGTTTAAACAAAAATTAATTTGCTGCCAAGAAAAAGAATTTAAAAAAAAAAAGTTGAATTTTTTCCTAAAAAATATAATTTATCGACATAAAAAACGAATTTTCAACAAAATAGATGAATTTTCATCCAAATAGATGAATTTTTGAACAAAAGTGAAATAGTTAAGTTGTTAGTTAAAAAAATCAAGAAGAATTATTTTCTACAAAAAAGACGAATTTTCAACTTAATCAATTAATGCATCTCCAAATAGTTGAATTTTAAACTAAAGTAGGTAAACTTTCTAAGAATAGTGGCATGGTTAAATTTTTAGTTAAAAAAATTAATTTTTAGCTGAATATAATAGGAGAATTTTTAACAAAATTGTTTTATTTTCAATCAAGAAAAATAATTTTCTACAAAAAAGACAAATTTTCAACGGAATAATTAAGTTTTGTAATAAATATTTTAGGAATTATTATTAATTAATTATTAAATAAAAATAAATAAATAAAATTGTACAAATAATTAATTATTTTCAACTAGATTAGGTGGATTTACAATTAAAAGTGGAGTAGCTTAATTTTAGATTTAAAAAAATTAATTTCCTGCCAAGAAAAAGAATTTTCAAGAAAATAGTTTTTCTAAAGAAGATAAATTTTTAACCAAAACTAGAATAGTGAAATTTACAGTTAAAAGAATGAATTAAAAAATAATAATTTTTAACAAAATAGTTACATTTTAAATTAAAAAATAACAAATATAAAAATTAAATTTTTAACCAAAAATATAAAGTTTCAGCCAATTTTTAAACATAATTGGAATAGTTAAATTTGTAGATTAAGAAAAACTAATTTTCAATGAAGAAGATTAATTTTTTACAAAAAATTCGGAATTTTTAAAAGAAATTAAATGAATTTGCATCAAACAGATGAATTCAAAATCATAATAAATAGATCAATTTTGAACAAAATTGGAATGATAAAAGTTTCACTAAAAAAAATAATTCTTAACGTCTTTTCTACCAAAAAAGACGAAGTTTCAATGAAATTCATTTAATTTGAACGATTTAGTTGATTTTTCTACTAAAAAGGATAATTTATCAACGTAAAATAGAACATTGAAATTTTATATTCAAAAAAAGTAATTAAAAAAATTTACTAAAATATCAAAAAACTAATTTTTATCAAAATAGTTACATTTTCAACAAGTAATTAAAAGGAAAAATTACAGAATTTCTATATTTCCAAACTGATTAACTGACACTATTATCTTATTTTAGAAATAAACTAAAAAAATATAGAGAAATTTGAACAAAAAACGCGTTTTCTTTCATACAATTTGAATTTTCGCGGAATTTTGACTAGAGTAGCTAGCGCTACCTAACGGCTGTTTGGCTCTCCTACTTCTGGACCAATGAGCGAGCGTTGCCCGTCGCTTGGCGCCGCCGCCATTTTGAGAACATTAGAAGGAAACCAACAGCGTAACCAGAAGGACGGGAACATCTAGGTTCGGCACCTTAACATCATCACCATGGCTGACCCGGAAAAGCAGCCCGAACAACCTGCGGCTGTGCAGAAAAAAACTGTCATCGGTAAGTGAATACAATTTTTCATTTTATCCGACCTTATTTGGTTTCACCCTCGTCCTGAAACCGCCGCCGACGTCACCCTCGAGGCCGATCATAATGGCGCCCGCGTCCGCTCCGAGACCATGTGGCCGGCGTGCCGGAATTCGAAATTCCGAAATCGCCCTTCCTCGAAAAAACATTTATTTTATGCTTGTCAATTTCGGAGCAGAAGTGCCTAGCATTTTAAAGAAAAAAATACACGTTTTTTCGGAATCAAATCGGGCTCGGGGGATCGCGTGTTGGGATACATTTAGCTTGTTTGGGGTTCCAAGATCGATTTTGAGGAGTTATAGAAGGGACGACGCCTTCCGTGGCGTCGAGAGACCTCGAGGATATTCATAACCTCAAAATCACCGGTGCAGCTGAATTTAGACTTCGCCGTGCGATCCGATTTGGAATCGCGAGCATTCTCAAAATTAATGATTGAATCATAGAAAAAGGCGGGGATTTCTGTTACTCGTAAGCTTGCATTAGTATTTTTACGATGCGATAAACGAGCGATCTGGTTTTCTGGGAGGATGTGGATTATGTAATCTGTCCTTTTGGGGGTTCAAGATTATGAAGGCCTGGAGGGAAATTTTGTATCTAAAAACAACTAAACGCGAATTTAAAAAATTTGTGTACAACCGTTTTTAATCATTAATAAATGTTTACAATCGTTAAGTATAGAAGTTTTTCAAATGTGTTTAAGTGTCATTTAATGTTGCATGAAATTATTCGAGTTTGGAAGATTTTTTGAAGATCGAAATTGCTGATTAGCAATTGTTTTCAAATGAAATATATAACAAACATTTGTGAATATGGACATCAAATATGCACATCTGCTCAAGGCTTATAAAATATTGACAGTTTTGTGTTTACAATTGTATTTGTCAATTAAAAAAAAAAATTTAACAATTTGTTTTTTTATGAATATTTTGACCTAATTTACAATTTTACACAAACCAGGAATTTTTTGGAAGTTTTGAGCGACATCTTTGATTTTAGATCTTTTCAAGTACAAAGTTGTTTTCAATATGTAGGAGGTTATTCCATTTTTGTTTTATTATGCAATGCAACATTTCGGACGATATTCAGGAAATATGCTCAACGTGCGCAATTCGAAGAAACCTATTTTTGTGCAGTCGGAGGTTTATTTTCAATCTTCGACAATTATAACTATTCAGAGCATTTCTAAAGCTGAAAATCCAGACTTGGCAAATTTCTGAAATTCTCTTAATTCCACAAATATTTAGAGTGCTATGATTTTTTTTCTTTTTAATTGTTTTTAACTCTATTTAATATATAATATATTAGTAGAACACCGTTAAGATTTTGCAACACAAATAGAAGACCCAAATAGTTAAATTTTCTTCTAAAAATAGATAGGCTTTCAACCATAAATCTAATAGTTCAGTTTTCAATCCAGATAAAAAGGTCAATTTTTATCCGAGAATGGAAAAATTAAATTTTCAGTTTTAAAAAAAATGTAGTAAAAAGTGAATATTCGCCAAAACCAAAAAAGAATTTTCAAGAAAGTAGTTACATTTTTAGCCAAACATAAATACATCGTTAAATTTAATGCTAAGAAGGTAAAATTTTAAAACAAGAAAAACAAGAATTTTTTTACAAAATAGTTAAATTTTCAGCCGTCAAGAATAAGTTTCTACAAAAAAAGCCGAATTCTTAATAAAATACATGAATTTTCAATTTAATGGATTTGCATATTACCAATTAAAATAGGACAAATTCAATGTTTAGACGAAAAAAATGAGTTTTCAACAAGCCAGTAGTTCACTTTTCAACCAAAAATAAATAAATACAGAGTTGAACTTTATAACTTTATAACTTTTTATAACTTTATATTTAAGTTTTCAGTTCAAGAAACTCATTTTTAGATACGAAACACGAATTTTTGACAAAATAGTTCAATTTTCTATCAAAGAAACAACAACAAAAAAATCAGTGTATGAATAATAATAATTGTCCAATAGGATTTTATATAATTTTTCCGCCTAATCGAATGGCGCGATTAGTCAAGAATTGCATGTTTTTTTTTTAACAGGTATTTTTTCCATTGACGGAATATTGAGAATATATTTTTAATTCTGAGTTGTCTTTTCCAAATTTTAAAAAGGGAGTTACTATATTTCGAAATTATAATAGATAACGTTGTAAATAAATATAATTCTGACTTGTTAGTGGGAATTCCCATACAAAATTATAATTTTCTCTTTGGAGCAAGGGAATTCCGTCGACTTATCCCTTTTATTTTTAAATCTTACCAACAGAAAATTTCAAAAACGTATTTTAACGAGTTCAAACTAAACTGAGATTTAAATAAAGGTAAAATATTTGTAGGAAATTTTATTATCGATGATGGTATTTTTTAGAAGAGAAAATATTCTTGAAAATCCATGAATGGATTTCCATCGACCATCAAATGTTTTAATGGGCAGCAATAATTAAAAAATCAATTAAAAATGAGCAAACTTATTCAGATGATTTCAGCCTGAATTTATGAATATGCTTTAGAATTTAGTACTCTCTTGTGTAATCTATATTACAAGAGGATTTATTGGCATAAGCCGCGTTTGTAGATAATTAGAGAATTTCCAACTCCTTAGAGGTCGAAGCTCCACTAATCTTGTTATTTTTGTTTGGAAGTAGGCCTCTGGTGCGAAACAATTCAATTTCAAGTTTGAAACTTGCAAAAGCATGTCAAATTAAATTGATAAGAGACAGCTTTCCATTATTCTACTATCACCAAGAGTAATCAATTTATTCACTCTAATTGAAGTCAAAATAGAAGATTTGTATCAACGTATATTTGACATTTTTTAACTTTTGTTAATTTTCCTTTTTCCCCTTTTATTTCTAACACAACTTTAATGATAATAACTGTAATATAGCTTTAATAATAAAAAATGCACTTGTATAATATTGATACACTTGTAGAAATTATTTAAAAATAATTAAAGTGCAAAATTTAAAAAAATATACATCGTAACACAAATATGTTTATTAGTTCAAAATATTAATTATGGTAAGGACGAAATTATAAGTCTTGGAAAGAAATATTTAATTATACTTTTAGTATCAAGATTTAATTATTAATGAAAGACATTTTTAGACGAAAATTATTTTTAAATAATTCAGTCTTATCTAAAAATGTAACTTTTCTTATAAAAAGGACTTTTTATTTTTTTTTATATGTGCAAGAATAAATGTTTAAATTTCCCTTTTGTTATTGAAAAACTAGCATTTTTCCATTTTTTTAGAAACTATTTATCCGTATTTTTTTCTTTTTTTGAAAATTCAAATATTTTGTTAAAAAATCAGTTATTTTGTTCAGATAATCTTTTTTGGTCGAAAATTCAGCTGTTTCCTTCTTGAACATTCGTCCCCTAAGATTGAAAATTCATATTTGGTGGAAGTTATCATTTTTGGTTGAACTTCAATTCCTTTTAATTCAGACTTTTACTTTTAAGTGCTTGAATCAGAGTTCATCTCCAGGTTGAAAATTTAATTTCTCAGTTGAAACTTGACTTACTTTATAAATAATGTATTTTTGTTGTGGAAAATTCATCTATTTTGGTAGGCCTTTCATCTTTTTGGTGGATAAGTCAACTGTTTGTTTGAAATTTAACTTATTTAATTTAATTTCATGTTTTCGGTTTAAAAATTCAACTGTTTTGTTACAGATTAGCCTTTTTGAATTCAAATTTTAACACTTGTTGAATATTGAACTTTTTGGTTAAACGCTACCTTGTGGGTGAGAAATTCATATTTTCAGGTTTAAAATTCGCCTTTTTAGATTTTATTCAACTATTTGGTTAAAAATTAGTTTCTTTTCTTTGAAGTTCAACTATTTATTTGAGAATGCAACTGATTGCTGCTAAAACTTAATATCTTATGTTGAAAGTTCGTCTGTTTGGATGGAAATGTCCTCTTTTGATTGAAATTTAATTTGTTATTGTTGGAAATGCAATGTATTTTGACTTTAAATCTTAGCAATTTAAAGCATTTTATTTTTAATTTAATATGTTATCTGTATTATTTTATTTAAAAGGAATTTATTCCCCTATTTTGGTGTAAAATCGCCCTATTTATCCTGTTTTAAAAGGATTTTAATCCGTAAAATCTGTAAATTAAATAGTTAGGGCTAAAATAATTTTATCCATAAATTTCGTAAATTAATTATAAAATAATACTGGAATATATGTCTTCTTTTATTCACTGTTCAAATTTAAATACGTATCAAAACAAAAGTCGTACCTTGTTCCACAATTTAAATATTTTGTTGCGTCGAGAAAAGAATATTTAGAATTAAATGATTATCCCGGTTTATAACAAAACGTTGTGGATCAACTTTTTCGCTAAAGTTAACAAAAGCCAAGACGATATAGTCGTGAATGTAATCGATTATTTAACTTATGACCTGAGTAATATAGGTCATATACGACAATGTGTCCGTGAGAATCGTAGTCTTACGTCCGGTCTTGAAATAATTAAAACTACCTCTTTATACATAAATAAAAAATAGTATTTGTATACATATATATTTCTCAATCTTCTAGATAGCAAACTTATAGATCCTGAAGTAGGTTTGTTGAACGATATCAGATTAAGATTTTCTTACACCTGCTTATCTATGTTTGTCATTTTTCATTGAAAGAAAGTGATTATTTTAACCTGTTTCAATTTTAGTCATAATGAAACTTTTAAAATTAAAATTCAAAACAAGATAAAATGTTACCATTTTAATCGTAAGATTAAAGAAAAACAATTTCTAATGTATGGAATCTGTATTCAAAGATTTTTTTTAAATCACAAGACATTTTCGAAAACGTTTAAAATCGATTAATTTCAAATTCATTTATAGTCTTCATACTCTTTCCCTTTTTCCCCTTTTTTAAAAGATTTCCTTTTTCTTTGTTTTTCATGAAGCTACCCCTTTTTCTTATTTTTTTTCAATTTGATACAAAATGGATTAATAAGCCCCACAAAGAAAACCCAACTATTTTTGGTTGAAACTTGAACTGAAAGTGCAACTGTTTGGTTGTAAATGCAATTATTGGGTTACAAGTAAATTATTTTTTGTTGTATATTTAATTCTTTTTTTGGTTCAGGTTTAATCTTTTATTTGAAAATGTAACCATCTGGTTGAAAATACAATTATTTTGTTAAGAAGACATAATTTAGGGTTGAAAATTTAACTGTGTTACAGAACATTCATAATGTTGGGATCGATAATTCGTCCTTACAGATTGAAAAAGTCATCTTTGATGGTGGAAAAGTCAGTCTTTTTGGCTAAAAATTCATTTTTCTTGACTGAAAACGAACTTTTGTTGAATATTATAATTTTTGAAAACCCTCAAATGCTAGAACGGGTCACAGGGACCTGAAAATTTTTTTCAGCTACTTGAAATATTTCAGTTTAAAGTTTGCTGTGTTCTGCTGAATCAATTCTAAATGGAATGGAAAATGTCGAGCTTCTAGTACTTGTGGGTTGCTTTAAGTATTCGATTGAACAGTTTTTAGTTTTCTTTGTTGAAAATGATCTTCTTTTTGTTAAAAATTCAACTTTTTAGATTGATATTTAAACTGTCTTGTAAAAAATTAGTTTTTTTGTTTTTTTGTTTACTTGAAAATTGAACTATTTGGTTGAAAATTCATCTTGTAGTCTCTTTTGCTAATGGTTCGGGTGGAAAAGTCTCTTTTTTCAAGCTATTCGACTTTTTAACTTAAAAACTCCATTCTTTTGTCAAAAAATCGTTTTTGTTTTGTTTGAAAATTCATTTTTCTTGCCTGAAAATGAACTTTTTATTGTTGAATATTCTATTTTTTTAACCATCAAATGCTAGAAGTGGTCCCAGGGACTGGGACGTTTTTTTCAGCTGTGTGTGTTTTTTTCAAAAAGTGTTCGTATTATTTACAAAATATGTATTATACGCAATTAGTTTTCATACCTATTTTTACAATATTCATTTCTACGAGACTCTAATTTGAAGTTTGCTGGGGTCTCCTGGACCCGTTCTAAATGGAATGGAAAATGTCGAGGGTTACTTTAAATATTCGGTTGAACAGTTTTTATTTTTCTTTGTTGAAAATTCAACCTTTTACTTTGATAATTAAACTGTCTTTTGGCAAATTGTTTTTTTTTTTACTTGAAATCTGAACTATTTGTTTGCAGTTTTATTAATATTTTTTAATATTCGACCATTTGGTTGAAAATTCATCTTGTAGGTTGAAAATTAAAGTCTTAATTGTTAAGTAATTTTAAGTTAAAATTGTTCGAAATTTCTGTCATTTGAAAATAATCCAATTTGGCAAGTTTAAGAGTTAAGAAAGAAATATTTTAAACCCAGGTTCAGTTTTTTATAAAGTTTTTTTTAGTTTATTTTGATTGCAAATAATATTTGAAACCCAATTATTTCACATTAGTCGTCCCGTGTCTGATTCTGCTTTTTTTTATTATCTGTACGAAAGTGATGCAACTTTTGGTATTTATGAATTTAGGTTTAACAATTCATTTTATTTTATGAGTAGACGTTAAAATCGAGAAATTTTTTTTTCTGTCAACGTAAATTTGTGAATGGAATTTTTAATATTCCAAACATATAGAAACAATCATTGCGTCTATTTAAAAAAATGGATTTATGTCGGCTCACTCCTCAAATATGGTTCGAAAAGGATGAGTAAAGCAACTAGTTGAAACTCCGTCTTCTAGACTTGGCGTTAACAAAACCTTGGCCGCATTGGAGTGATTTGTAATACATCTACCAATGAACCGTCAAGGCAATTAAATTTTTTGCGAAAACTTATGTATTACGTAATAGGAGAAATTTTATTTTCTTGAGCTTTTGTTCTGATATGTGTATCTTAAATGAAGCTTTACAAGATTGTACAATTTAAATTTAAATTAAACTCATTTAGGCATTTAAAATTAAGCAGAATTAGAATGTGAACATTTAAAATCTCATTTGGCCATATTTCTAAAAAAAAATTTTAATTCTGCATAGTTATTTTCAGAACTTTTTGTGACGCAAAGATAATACAACCTTTTAATTTCAGTCTAAGCAATCTTTCCTTTTCTGTGAACTTGTTAATTATTGCACAACCTCCGCCTTTGCTCTTTAGCAACACGCCCTCTTATTCTGATATAATGCAACAATTCGCAATTGCAATAAGGAAACATGTAAATTTAACCTTATCAGACTTTACTGGTCAATAAAATGTAACTTTTCTCTCCTGATATTTGGAAGATTAATTTTCCGTAAGTTAGCTAGAATTTAATTCGTATTTCTGAAATTAAAAAATTCCAGAACAATTTCTACGAGTGCATCGAAATGGATGAGGAATCGAGACCTGGTGACGTGTTTGTCATGTTTTGCCATTCATGATCTAAAATGAAATCAGCTTCAAAGCTAACGCGTTTCCAAAAGCATTTTTTTCTAGTTCGGCAAATTCAAATCCAATTTGTGGATAACATATTGGTGCCTTCATGCTGTCTGGATTCGTAATAGGCGGATTTTATTCTCAATAATACTTGTCCTTTGAATTTCAGGTCTTTTGTTTATTCATTCAACCCTTGTGTCGAAATGAATTTGATTCAGATGTGAAACATTTGTTACCAAGCGTTATTAATCTTTGGTGCAGATTTAATTATACTGTTCTTTAAATTGGCTTTTGTAATTTTTATTGAATGTGCTTTAATTTAAGATTTTACATGATCTAAAGGTTTTAAGCTATTTTTAAAGATTTCTCGTTATTTTGTAAGAGTTTCCAGTTTTAGTGGATTTTAAAGAATTTATTTACGAGAAGTGTGGTATTTTGTAGGGGTTTAAAGATTTGAAGAGATTTGAAATCAGTTTTTGGAATTCACCCTGAACTCTTATTAATTTATATTAATTGATTAATTGATTTCGGTAATTTAATGGGATTTTCAAAGAGGGCATTACCAAGTTTCGAAGGTTTTTAAGAAGTATCAAAGGATTCAAAATATTTTTGGAAATTTAAAAAGTTTTCCGGCTATTTTTCATTTACTTGAATAGCTTGAAGGGTTTTCAAAGACTTTGACATATCTAAGTGTATTTTGAAAGATTCCAATGCATTTTCAAGATATTTAAACAATTTTAAAGGATTTCCAAAGATTTTAATCTTTTAAAAGATTCTAACGGGGCTTATAAGATTTCTGCGGATTTCAAGGATTTTAAGAGATTTTCAAATATTTTTTGCAATTCTTTTAAACTGCGCGCTAAAGTCTTATGAATTTATCTTAAATTCTTCTGAATTCATCTAAATTCACTCAATTCTACCCAATTCAATGGATTAAAAAAATTTGTTGTTAAATTTTATTTAAACTTAGTTTAATAAATTTTTGTTAATGCACTAAATTGTTTTTTTTAATTCAGTTTGATTTTTTTTTTAAATTTAATCGAACTCTTCTCATTTCCGTGAATTGTCCTAAATTCACTGAAATTTTAATGTAATGAATGGCATTTTTTCAATTTTTAAAACTGTTATCAATTAATTGTACATTCTTCTAAATTCACTTAATTCTATTTAATTTAATGGATTTTTTTAATTTTCAAATGTTTTACTTCAATGATGCTAACGTTTTTTAACCTTATCTTAAATTCTTAGGCATTTCAACAAATTCTTTGAATTTCCTTTAATTTCTCTAAGCTTGTTTCAAAATTACTGAATTTAATCAAGTTTTTTCATATCAAATACGTGGTTGAAACTTAATTGGCCCTTTTTAAAATTGCGCAAATTGAAAATTTGTTAAGACATTTTTTGCTTTTCTTGACTGCAAAATCGTCCTTACTTCAATTTAACTGTTATTTACTTAAAATTAAAAAGTTTGTTTGTAGAAGTATTAACTATTACATTTTTCATTGAGAATTCATATTTTTTTATTAAAAACTTAAGTACCTCGTTGAAATTTAAACTACGTTGTTAAAAAATCATTTTTTTGGCATATTCATATATTTGCTTTTGAAATTAAGTGTTTCTTTGAAAAGGTTTGGTTTGGTTTTGATGATTGAATTATTTTTTTGAACATTGCTTTTTTTAAATGAATGTTTTCAACTGAAAATGTAACTGTTCTAGTTTTGGCTGAATATGCAAACGTCTGGTTGAAAACTAGTCCTTTTTGGTGGTAAACTAATCTTCTTGATAAAGAATTTTTTTTACTGGGTTGAAAATTCGACTATTTCGGTAAAAAATTTAATTGTATGGTTGAAGGCTTGTTGAACTATTTGCTTGAAAGTGAACTTCTTTCTTAAATTTAACAGATTTTGATGTACAATTAAAGGTATATTTTGCAAAAAATTATTCTTCTTCGTTATAAAGTCATCTTTTCGCGCTGAAAATTCAATTATTCGGTAGAAAATTCAATTTTTCTTTTGAAATATCATACTTTTTTAATAAATTTAACTGTTTATTATTTAAAATTAAAATATTTTATGTTTCGAATCTGAACTGCATATGTTGAACTTATTTAAAAATTCCTTTTTTTGTTGTTGGAAGATTCGTCTTTTTCGGTTGAAAGCTGATATTTTTATTTAAAAATATGACTATTTGGTGAAAAATTAATCCGTTTAGTTAAAAATTTATCTTTTTGGGTTAAAAAATCAAATATTTGGATGAAAGTACAATTATTATGTAGAAAATTAGTTTGTATTTGTTTAAAAATTCAACTATTTTGTTAAGGATGCAATATATTTGGACTTGAAATCTCAGGCATAGGTTTCCTAAGTTAAGTAATTAAAATAATTTATTCGCCTATTTTCGTGAAAAATCCACGCATTTCCCCGGTTTGAGAGAATTTTGGGATGTGATGTATAGAATTTAATTTTTCAAGAGTAGATTGAGCTCTTGTTTCACAATATTCCTGTAGGATTTCCTCTAATTATTAAAATGTTTCCGAATTTGTTTTGCTTCATAAAAAAATGGATTTTTAATTCTTCTTTTCTTTGTTACAGCTACAAAAGTCACCGGGACAGTAAAATGGTTCAACGTAAAGAGTGGCTACGGGTTCATCAACAGGTAAGTCATAATTATTTCGATAATTGCAGAATTTAAAAAATATTTGTAATAACTTTTTCCCCCCTTTGAGCTATATTTGCTAATACTATATAAGTTTTGGCACCAATACAGATCAGAATTAAATCTATGTTCATTATCAATATGCTCTAAAGATCCCACGAGTTTCAAGTACTTTGAATTGTAAGATTGAAATACGAATTTCCTGAGCGATTGTATCCTCTTCGTGTTTCGAGGGTAATCATTTATGACGCCTACCTTTTCCACGTGAAATGAGCTTCTTTGTCTCAATTACTGAAGCTGGAGCCTGATTGTTTCTCTGTTTAAAGTATTCTTTGAATTTATGCTCTGAAGTAGATGCTATAATTAAGTAGATACTCTAGAATTTAATAGAACCTTTTTTCAGAATCCACTGAGAGTTGATTATATATTATAAATTATATATTATATTATATATTATATTATATT
>JAAAKG020074795.1:0-17105 GCA_010014905.2 Druon quercuslanigerum
CTTTTTCTCTAGAGGTACCGGTCCCACGACTTTCCGGAGATGAACAACTCCCTTGCTAGGCTAGTGTTCACCGCATGCGCCACCGAGGCTCTTCCAGAGTGTGAGGCAGTGGGTCCAAAGCCTGCGCTTTAGCCCCCACGACCATCGTCCCACTCTTTGCCCTTTTCTTATAAATAGGAATGTAGTCGATGGATTTTAGGTTATTATTGAAGATTTAAATATTTGACCAGATTTGGTTTCATCAAAGAACTTTTACACACTCTGCTTCACTAAACATGCATTCTACAAGATGATGGAATATTAATTTTACTATACGTATATGCTTATTGTTTCCATCACATTTTGATGGGTTCTATGAATGTAAGGATATTTATTGTTCCATTACCGTAAGAAAAACGACTTTCATCCTATTACGAATAAGTACTGGACTATCGTCCAGCTACCGGGTGCCACTTAATAAGAGGTCTGTAGGATAAAAGTTGGATGAGAGTTGACCGGTGGCCACCAGGCGAAATTGCGGCGCTGACTACCTTTAGGGCCGACTTGCTATCAATTACATGGCAAAAGTGTAAATATTTGTTATTTCTTTAAATTGAATGATTTTTTCAAAAAAAGTTATCGGGAAAAAATGACGGTAATTGATTTTTGCATATAATAATGCAATACGAATAATAAAAACACTAAAATATATTGTTTTTCGATGTGATTGAAGGTATGAAAGCGATGAAAAAAATTTGGCAAACTTAATAAATGTATCAAAAAAATATGACAAACACCGTGATAATAAATGTAAAAATAATAATTGATAAAGGGACAAAACATTAATACTAATTAAATATGATATCATATGCTTATATATTATTATTTTCTTTTTATATATTATTACATTGTAATTTATAAATGGATTGACTTAGATGATTAACATGCAACAACTAATTCTGAATATATATTTTTAAAACAAACAACTTCCTCACAAATTTACTTTTTTCTCATAATAATAATATATTATTGAAAATGTTGTTAGTTTTTAAAATATATATTTATCATTATCAAAAATATCAAAAATATCAAAAATTTATAGTCATGCATGAAATTTGCAAAAAAAGCTCCCAAGATGAAAAATACGTTTAAAAAAAATTACTGCTTAAATTACAGTTTGAATGATTGTTTATATACTGACATCAACAAAAAGTAAAAATTTTCAGAAAATTTAGGCTTAAAAATTCAAGTTTGTCGACATTACATTTATTTACTTCTGATAAGCGTTTCACATTAATATTGCTGTTTAAGGGTATATTTATTTAAAAGCAAAGAAATATTTTAGCATATGCTATAATAAAATAAATAAATGCATGAAAACATACAATAAATATGATAAATATACATACCGTTCCCAAAACAGTGCTGTCAGAATTTGTAATTATCCTTTCGCGGATAATGTCATTTTCTGTAAAATATTTTGCACACACTGCTTGACCTTCTTTCGCAGTCATATCATCTCTGAATATTGCCTCTTGCCATCGTTAAATAAGGTTTTTTGTCTTTTGGCAAATAATAAAACCAGTATTTTTTCACGGGCGAACTTCGTTTCCCTTTGTAACCAGAATCGCACTTGACAGCTATACATTTAACCATTTTTCATTTTCTAATTACATAATTAATTCTTATTAACTATTCAATTCAGTTTTCCCAAACATAAAAAACCGTAAAACCGTTTAAAATCTTACAAAACTTTCAGTGTTTACACTGTTGACATGCATTTGGTGGTTAGTCGGCCCTAAAGGTAAACAGCACCACGCTCGCCCATGTTAAGTACTAATTTTCTCCGGTAAAGAGTCAGCCTACTTTTAGGTTTGAGTGGCACTGTGCTGGTTTTCAGTAAAATAAACGGCCTATTATTCGTCGGAACATTTGCTACGAATTTAAAACTCTAATATTTTCTATTGTAGTTTTTAACATAATTTAGGCACATATAACTTTAAAAACAAGACATTTAAAAAAAATTTTATTTCTTTGAATACTTCTAGGTGTTTACTAGATTGTTTAAAAAAATGAAGTTAGATCAATTCTTATCCGTAGCAGAACGATAGACGTATGCTTGATATTAATGGAATGATAGACGCTTTCTCAGGGGTAACGTAATACTAGTCTAATATTTGTGGAACCCATAGATTTATAGTAAAATTGCTATCGAAATTTCTAGCAGTGCGAGTACAGATGTGCAGTGCCGCAGATGTATCGCACGCCAGCCCTGTACAGGATTACAAGCCAGTTCTAGCCCAGTACAGACGCTCGGCACTGACATGAGAATCTGAAAATCTGTACTGGGCCAGTAATATTCTTTTTAATCGTTCTAATTAATATTTTCAAGCACTTATCGAAACTGATCCATTTTTACTTCTTATTACAGTATTTACTATATCTCCTCTGGATAATGAATCATTCAAGGTTAACCCACCTGACGGTTGGATCATGTTTTTATCTAGAGCATACTGTCCACGTGAGCTTTTCTACGAAGACGATCATAAGGTTCTTCGAGAGCTCAAGCCATACATGCGCCTTTTCGTATATAGAAATTATATCATTGGATTAGTCAAGAACGACTATATTTCACCATTATTTAACAGAGAGCACAAATTTGTGATTAAACATAAACTTGTCTGGGAGAAGCCAATGGAAATGAGTGAGGACGATCTTCGGAGATTGGGTGTCTTCGATACTATACCACACAAGATGGCCGCAATCGCACGTCTTAATGAGGAAATAAGACAAGCACAAAAAAAAACCAAAACCAACCCGAGCGAAATTAATGAAGTGCAATTAAATTTATTATCTACAGTAGATAGTTTTCATATTTTTGTTTACAATCATTTCCCTGAAAACTTAATTCTTTTAACGGATAGATAAGTAAATGAATAATGCAACTAAATTTTTTTCAAATTGAAACTTGTAAGTAATAATCTTCATGTTACAAACCGCAAGTCCAACATTGTAAGACCGAATGAAATAAGTTCCAAAAATACATGATAAATCGAATGGCGTAACAATTATTTCAAACAATGTCAATGTACAGGTAGCATATAGAATAGGGCAAAGTGAAAATGATCAAATTATTCAAATCGTTTGAGTTGAGCGAAAAATATTTGTGGGTTGGTATCTGAAAAAAGTAAAAAAAAAATAAATAAATTTTGATATATGTTGATATCTTGCTAGAACCTCATTTTTACATGCATTATTTGATTTCTAAATATAGTGCAATAAAATACCCTGGAAATAATTTTCACTTAATTAATAACTTTTATTTGCTCACGGTTTCAAATGCGTGCCATTTTACGATTTATTAAGTTTCCATTACATTTTCGCTATTTTAAGCAGACATTGTACATTGAAGATGCGGTTACGTAAAGATGTCAGAATTTTATTAATTTTTTTGTTCCTTTTTATCTTAATGCATTCGCAAATTTCACAATATTTTTAAGAGTGTAATTCTGTGATCAAATATTTTAGGATTAATTTATGAGCACGTTTTTTTCCACTAGTCTTTTAGTAAAGATTTGTCAGACGTATTTCAACAAGTTTTCAAGGTAATGTCTGTTATCTTAATTTTCTGCGGCACGTGTGTCGAATAGCGTCAAGTTTACTTTAGACTTATGAAATACATGAATCGTAAACTATTAAACAATGAAGATTGATATGAAAATTTTTTCAATAAAAATTAACTTATACTAAAAGGGTTTCACAAATATTTTACAGGAAATGCATTATTTTTCATGTCAGAGAAAATTATGAAACTTTTTTCGCAATTCAGAGTAATTTTATAAAACTTCCATTTCCATTAGCTTTAGATATACGAAATACAAATATTTTAGAAGCATCAGTTTCATATAAGATTTTTAATAAAATACCTTGTAGAATATTCATTATTCACGCTGACGAAGAATTAACTGTAATAAGAAAAAATGATGATTTCTATTGGAACTCTATTTCTTCACCTTAGCAGATTCTAAGGTTAAGCATTTCACTTCCTCCTTATTTGTAGTGTGTCCTCTAAAGGTTTACATGACTTCCGTTTCTTGCAATATCTTCGAATAAATACTTTATATAATCTTATCTTTACTATTTACAGTTATTTACAACTATTTACAAAAAATCTTATATCTAGATCCTTATTTCTATTTCTAAAGATAGCGCAATCTAAGACGTGTTAGCGAATGCGTGAGCCAGCGATCGAAAGCAAGAGTACAAGCAAGAGAGAGAGAGAGAGAGCGCGAGAACCAGCCATATCTGACTTTAAAAGTTGGGCGGTTCTTATTGCTATGAGTTCCTATTTGCGAAATTTCGCCATATGGCGGCGCTTCTCGCACGTGAAATCCAATGTAGAAATTATAAAAAAGATAAAAATGTAAACATTTAGCAATTTTAAAGATGATTCAATTTCTAAACTCATTATTTTTGTTAGTAAAAATATTTCTAGAGTGATAAGTGCATGTATACATGAAGGGATACAGTGAAATAAATTGTGAAATAATTATTTCTCAATTTACGTAATTTTCAGAAATAAGTGAAATTTAATTAATGTTATGGACTAATAATTACTAATAATTACTAAAATTACAAGATATCAGATATTTCCTAAAGTTCTAAAAAATGAATTGAAATACCCTGATAGTTTTAAAAATTACTTTAAATCATTAAAATCGATGAAAATCTTATTAAATCCTTTAAAAATTTCTTGGAATGTTTAAAAATCTTTAAAATTAATCAAATCTTTAGAAAATGCCTTAAACTTTTATAAATCTTATAAATCCTACACTTAAAAATTTTAATTTTTAATTCTCAATTAAAAAATTAATAACATTTACGCATTGGTAAAAGTTATAGTACCGTTAAATGACAAGAAATGTTAAATGAACGTTAAATAAAAGACAGCGTAAAATAATAAATGTAGAAAATGATATGCAAGACAATTATATAGGGCATTTAATCAGTTCGAATAGTAATTAGTGGAGGAAATTTTGCTATCACTCCACATTAAGGTCTCTTATCACAGTTTGCACCTAAATGGATGAGATTGAATTATATCATAAAGAAATGTTAATTTGTCCAATCTGTGTCAAGGATACCTAATGAGACATATCTAAGTTAAAATTATTTTACAATTTTTGAGAGAGAAAATGTCTATAATGAGTTCGCAGAGAATACGTCATCGGTAGAGTTTTATAACAGACATATATTCGTTATCCAAATCAGTAGCATCATTACAATCATAATATTCTGAAATTACGGTTTCTTAGATCAAACGAAGAAGAATTAATTAACTATAACGCATCTCTTTCATCTGAATGATAGTTAAATTAATTTTTTAATATTTTTAGTAATTTCCGATGATTTGCATCTTCTTGTAATGCTTTATTCAAAATGTACCTAAAGTAGAGACATCATTGGATTAGTAGAAAATGGTACTGTCAAGAATTTAAAGCACAATAATATATACTTTATTTTTACAAAGTAATGAGTCCTTAGTTTACAACACAGCACCAGATTTCACCCTTATATATTTATTACTGTTACGAAATTATAAAAATAAAAATCCCTTCTGTCCCAATAAGGAACCGTTTAAAACTAAGTATCGCAATGCAGAAAAATTACAATAAATACGAACATTTGATAAGGCCTAAAGTAAAGCAAAAAATATACAAATATAACAATATAATAGACTTAAAATTCTCTTAAAATCTCGTAATTCGGGTGATCTTTAACGAAAATAGTGAAATAATAAGAGAATATATTCATTGCAATATTAGTAATGTAACGGTTACATATCGAATTCAATATAAAAAGATCAAGAATTTAAGTCGAAATATATTAGATTTTTAACAAAACAGTTGAATTTTCAAGCAAAAAAGATTGATTTTCTTTTACGTGCAAAGAATTTTTTATTTTGATAGTCGAAGGTCGTAGAAAACTGTCGACTTTTGAACCAGAAAAGACAAATTTTCAACCTAGAAAGTCACCAAACAATTGAATTTTCGACAAACAAAACAATAATTCTAGTCCAAATAGTTACATTGAAAAACTAATAGTTGAACTTTATCGCAAAAGCAAGGAATTTTTAAATAATTGATAGGATTTTCAAACAAAAACGAATCAACTTCAATCGTAAGCAGTTACATTTTCAACCAAATAGTCGAACCTTAAAGCCAAAAATATGAATCTTTCAGAAGAAAGTTGAATTTCCCACCGAGAACTTTTATATCAAAAAAAGATGAATTTTAAGCCAAAAAGGCGAATATTTAACAAAGCAGTTGAATTTCTGAACGTAAAATATGACTTTTCATAAAAATATTTAAATTGTCAACAAAATAGTTAAATTTTTAACTAGACTGAAGAGTCGTCTACAAACAATGCATTTTTAACCAAAAATTTCATCTTTCAACCAAGTAGCATTTCTAATAAAAAAGATTAATTCTCATCAAAGAATATAATAATTGATATTTTAAAAAAAAAGGTTTAATTTCTAATCGAAGAGATAGATCTTCAACTAATGATACGAATTTTTAACAAAGTAATTCAACCTTTAACCAACTAGCTGAATTTTCTGTAAAGAAGGTTAATTTCCTACCAGAAAAGACAAATTACGAATAGAACACATGTATTTGTAACCAAAATTGTTGGATTTTCTTTAAAAAGGAGACAGTTTTATCCAAACAATGAATGGTTAAATCTTTAGTAAAAAACATTAATTCTTAACCAAAGAGATGGATATTTTAGGAATTTGTATTAATACATTTACACTCAAACCAAAAAGAAACGATTTTTAGACAGAATAGTTAAATAATCAAATTATTGGAATCTTTATTATCAATATTATTCTTATTACTTTTTTGAAACTTTTACTTAAGTGAACCCGGTTTTTCATCATAGCCATGGACTAAGTCAAGTGACTGAGAAGATGAGGATGTTATAAGTTAATTTAATATACGATGCTTCGAATCTCTTGTCATGATTTTGAAGACGTACAAAATTACGAGCATGGTGTAGTTTGAATTGCGTCTTTTACCGCTGTTATACTTAAACAGGTATCGCGAGCGTTAGAGGTGACAACAGTTACTTCTAGATGTTTCCTTATAGCTACCATCTGCCACTCTGTAGGTTTTTAGTAGCTTGCTTCCTGATGGTCGAGAAAGTTTCTTACAATGCGACAAATGTTTAATAAAACTGTCTTCTGAGTTGTTGCCGGGACCCTTCTGACTTCTAAATGTTCAAGATGTTCAGTACATCTTACGTTCACATTGCCTGTAGCCGATATCACAATAGAATGAATAGATGCATGCTTCACATTCCTCCATATGGTCTTTGCTTCATGCTTTAACTCGCTATACTTATGGATCTTGGTTGTATAGGTTAACTGCAAATTTCGGTAAAGTGGACCAGAAATATCGATGATGTAGACTCTTCCACCCTTTTGCCCCGCATCACAATGTCAGGTTCATTAGCTCGGATTTAATGATCCGTTTGAATAGTAACATCCAATTAATAGATGTAATCTTCGTTTTTTACAAAGGGCACTGGCATGTATCTATAAAAAAAACCATTCTGTTAAGAGTCCTATGTTTAGGGCAAGTTGTTGATGTATAATGCCCGCTACATCATCATGTCTGCGTCTATATTCTCTCTAAACCATTACGAGACAGCGGTAAAAAATCTGCTCGATGGATTCATTGGTATCTCGACATAATCGGCACCGGTCATCCACGTCTTGATTTAGAAGGTCTTTGTTAACATTATTATTTTATTCAAAACTTTTAACCGGGTGAACCCAGTTGTACATCACATCCACTGACTAAGTCTAGTGACTGATGAGATTAGGATGTTATAAGTTAATTTAATATGATGCTTAAAACCTCCTGCAATGATGTTATAGGTATAAAATGACTAGTGGACGCTCGCAATTATTAAAATTTTTTTTATTATTTTGGTTTGAGACCGTAACAGCCCCTGAAGTGATCCCGTTGCAACTCCTTGTGAGCCTAAGCGTTAACTTAAAGCCATAGGAATAGAACATAGGAAGAAGAACATAAGAAGAGAACTACAGCCACGCTGTTGGCTGATATTTCTGTCTCACTGCTGCAGTTACTACGCGTGGGTGTCAGACGTTTCCCCTACTGATGCAATATCGAAATAAAAATATTGAAGTTCTCGATATCAATAGAGTCTGGTTAAAACCCGGTAGAAAAATAAGTTCATTCAGTTCCTGGTTTTTCTCGATCTCAAAAAATTCCTGGACATTTCCATAAATAAAATAAATAATTAACGTCATTTTATGACAAGATGGAAAATATTTTCTTATTTAAATTTCTAAAATTATATTTTTTGAAAAAAGATCTTCTAACAACCGCTCCAGAGGGAATCGAACCACAGAACTTCCGATTGCTGTTCGTTGCTTTCCCAATTGAGTTTTGTGGCTCGATTCCTAGTGGGGCGATTTTTAGAAGATTTTTTTTTAGAAAAATATAATTCTAGAAATTTTTTAATGAATTTTAATTCTCTTATTATGTATTTTATGTTACTGTACACAAAAATGTACAAAGGGCTCTATGCAGTTGGCACCAGGATATCCTAAAGACATCCCCTAAAATTTACCTCTATGTCATGTGATTTGAAGTCTTTAAGACATTTTTTGGATCTATCAATGCTTTGAAAAGGATCTTAGGACATTTAGAAGACGTTCACCATAAGACGCCAATATGAAAACTTTATGGCTTGTGTGCCTATCAGTTTCCCTGCAACAGCGGGACAGTGGAAAAGCATATCAGTTGCATTATCCCTACCGCACAGACGACAGAAGGGGCTTTCCACAAGCCCTATCTTATGCCTATGATGAACGAGTTTTCCATGGCGTATAAATATTTCTGTTATTGTAGTGATGTCGTTCCTTCTGAGCTTGAACATTTCTTTCGCTCGGTCAAAGTATAGCTTTCAGCGCAAGAGTATTTTGGCCTGTTTGCAGCTAGAGGAAAATCCCCACTCTGATGTTTTTCTGTCAGACAACTGTTGATTTCTTCAGTAACTATCCTTCTGGAAATGCCTACATCTGGCTCGTTCCCAGTGAAATTTTCGTCCGCTGCTAGTTTTGCCAGTCTGCCCGACATCTCATTGACCTTGATGTCGCTGTGTCCAGCAATCCAAATCAGAGTCAGAAGGTTTTCTGTCGTAGCTTGTTCAGTGGCTCAAAAACTCGCATGCTAATAGTGGAGTAGTCGTATTTCCCTTTGGTCTTTATAGCAGCTCTGCTGTCTGAGCAGATATGGATGTTTCTTTTGTTACCCTCTTCCCTTGCCTTCTAGGCTTACTGGAGCAGAGCCATGATCCCAGATTTTAGAACTGTGCCGTAGGACCCCATTACGATTGTGAAGTCCATCGTGAATCGGCTAAGTCGATACTTCTTGCAAAGAGTTAGTGAGTGGGCATTTTGTCTCTGAGCATGCCCAGGGCTAGCATCCTCGCAATGTCGGCTGGGATCCGCACTGCTGTCGAGATTCTTATGTAGTTAACCATATTTAATCTTCAGGCCGCCTTCGCCATGGTGAGATGGAGGGGCGCCAAACCTATTAGTACATCTATAGCAATCGTAGATATCGACTTCGGGGAATTAGTAACGCCTCTTAGATCAAGTTCTTTGATTTTCCCCAGTCGAGACTTTCAGTAAACAGTTCGATCTTGCTCTACCAGAACATCACCGCATAGGTTAGCTTGAGTCGCAAGATCGCTGTATAGATCCACATAAGTGCCTGCAGTTTGAAGCCCGAACTTTTTCTTATGGCTCTCCTACAGAGCCACAGAGTTGCCACTAGGTTTTTGCACTTGTTTTCCAGGTGTTCATTCACTAACAGTTTCTTATCCAGAATGACTCATAGATATACAGCTTGTTCTTGGAAAGGCTAGGTCAACTACGTGGGGGAAAATGGAACCGGTTTTCAGCCCCATCTGTGTCGGGCAAAGAAACTAAGCAGCATTTATTTGTTAGTGCACAAATACATGCTTATGCTACTCTTTTGTGCACCAGTATTTTATTATTTTAAGAAATATGGCTGGTTAAAATATTATCGGTTGGGTTAGTAAAGCTTTATTATAAAAAGGTAGTGTTTTCGGTTTCAATCGTCTGCAAAACTACGAATCATGTCGAGGATTCGTGAACATTGCAGTTCACTTTTTCATGGCTAACCTGTAGAAGTGAGCCTGAAAAGAAGTGATCTGCATTCTTCACGATTCATCGGCAAGACTCGTAGTTTTGCATACAGTTAAAACCCGAAACACCTTCTTTTCATTTTAATAAATCATCTTCAAAGCATTAAATTTATTTTTAAAGCTTTGTCTTCCGTTCTTCCGCCTCATTGCAAGGCGGCAATGTATATGGACATTACTTTCTCTGCACCGCGTATCCCGATTTCAGACTGAACTAACGCCACCTGTGTACCCACAAAATGTCAGTGTACTCGTCGTTCCCCACCGATAGTCCGCGATCCCCAATGCTTGCTGCATTTCTCCGAAGAGCGCATCCAACTGCTGGCCGCCTACGATAACTTTGACCTGTCCAAAGTAGTAGAAAGGCCTGTTCTTGAAGACTACAATAGCTTTTGCCTAAAACTCACAATCCGCCAGGACGCTGTATTTTATAAGGTGTTGCATCCCACCAACCACCGAAGAAACACAGAAGATCTTCTAATTTACTACCTGGGAAACACGCCGTAGCCCTGAGCATCTTTAGGATCAACTCAATCCCACCTAATTCAATATCTGCACCTTTCCAAGGCCTTGCGTTGGCCACTATGTTGAGTAGCCAAGTGTTAACCACTTGGCCTCTGGGCTGTCTTGTGGTTTTTCCCCTAAGCCCCTTTTCTATTCTGGTACTAATCAACAACGTTTTTTTCGCCAATGAACCAACTCTCGAATCTGTTTTATTAGCCTGCTACACTTACCTCTGTAGTATTCTTTTTAGGGAACCGTTGGTGCGTTTCTACTTTCTGGGGGACTCATTGGCCGCTTCCGTTTTCATAGCCTCATTTAGAGGGACCATCAATCGCTCATACCCCGGTGGAGCTGAGAGCAAAGCCACTAACAACAGATTTAACTTAATCCAAAAAAAAGCTTCGTTTTCAACCAAAACGTTGAATTTTTAAGCCAAGAAGACGAAATTTTTAGAATTCAGTTAAATCTTCAATAATAAAAGACTAATTTGCCAACAAGAATATCATAGTTTATATTTCAGCGAAAAAGGTATTATAATTTCAAATAAAAAACGTATTCTGACCTAAAACCCACGAAATGATAAACTATTAATATCATTTAAAAATATTCAAATTCCCAAACAGAAACCAATAATTTTTGACCTAACAGTTACAGTTATAACCGAACAGGATCAAATTTATCTAAACAGAGATGAATTTTAACCAAGGAAGAGTCTTTCTTCAAAAGATAAGTAAAGTTTTCAGTTCGAAAAGTTAGTTTTCAAACAAAAAAATTGATTTTTAACAAAATAGTTTAATTTTCAGCCGAAGAGATAGATCTTTATTAATAAAATTACTTTTTAATAAAGTAGTTCAGCTTTGAACAAAGTAGTTAAATTTTCCATCATAAAGAATTATTCTCTATTAAAAAATATGCATTTAAAACAACATAGAATTTAACATAAAAACAAATTTTCACAAAATAGTTTAATTTTCAAACAATTATCAGAATTTTTAAATATTAATATAATATTAGACTTTTTCTTTAAAGAGCGGTAATTCTTAACGCAAACCCGTAGAATAAATGGCCTATGTAAAATAAAAATTTTTGTTGTGACAAAGCAGAATAATTAATATATATTGATTAAATTGACGTTTAACTCGTTTTAAGTAGAGAAGTCTGTAGGGATTGTAAGGGATTTAGCTGTACATGGCAACAGTTTCCTTACAAGCAAGCCGAAGTTTACTACATTTACATAGGCAAACTATTCCAGCAGAATTGCATGGCCTGCTGGCGTTGTTATTGCCGCTACTTAGTGCTGATGTGACTACTATCTTGCAAACTTATATAGCAGCCGTATAGCATTCTATATATGAATCCCACGCCACATAATTTCCTTCCAGTTACTGACATAAACTAACAAGAAACTGCTTTGGACAATGATTCAGATACTGAGGGCTTAAATTATAATAAATTTAGAACAGCACACTTTACTGGACACCCACGACCCTTGTAAACATGGTATAAGTTTAAATACTGTGTACGTATTGAGTTTATAGCTAAATAATTATTACAATGAATTTCGTGGTAAATAAAAGGTAAACTGTTACAATTTTTGGGTAATTTTGTGTAACAACACTAAATTTTATGTGTTGTTAATAATACAACAGAAGAAATATTTTCATAATAGTAGTATATCTTTATTAATTAAACTTATATATTAATAAACATGACATTCAAAAACTAATATGAATGATATTCGTGAAAATTTTAATTGCTAACGTATGTCTTGATCTAATTTCGTTTGCACTTTTCTGAATTAAATTACTTTCCAATCTAAAAAATGGCCAAGTCAAAGTTGACTTAAGAAACACGCAAAGATACAATTTTTTTCAATAAATGAACAAATACTTAATGTGAAACAATTAATTAATTTTAGTCATCTTTGTCAAATGATAATTTGATTAAGAAATATATTTTGTATTGTTCTGCATATTCGGACTGGCTATCGATACTTCACATATCGAATCTACACATTGTACAACGCTACACATTGCGCGTAGACATTACATTAAGGTGCTCAACTCTACACATTTAATTCACCATATGAGAGTCTACACATGAAGTCTACACGTTCATCTCACCACGTGAAAGTCTCCACATTTAAGTGCAGACATTTAAGTCAACACGCTTAATTCACCACGTGAAATGTATGCACAGTAAAGAGCACACATACTAACTCTGCACATTAATTCTTTTAAATTGTAAATTTCGTTATCTGATCAGTCTACACGTTAAAATTGTGCACATTGAAGTATACGCGCTAAGCTTATGCAAAATATTATTTTTATCAGTTTGTTATAAGTAATAATTTATAATTATTAATAAGTTTGATCATGAATTATAAGTTTACATGCAAATTATCTGCAAAAAATCACCTTTTTATTTTCCTGTGAATGCATCACGTTGATATTGTTTTGTGCAGCTAAAGATTAATTAGTAATGGTATCCATAAATGAGACTTATACCATATAATAATAGGTGGTAGCCTCGGTGGCTAGGCGCTCGGTCTTCATATTCGAATTCCGCCGTTCGAGCCCTGATCTTTGAAATTTGTCCATATACTTTTACCGTAATTTTAGTAGCTCGAGTCCCAATTAAAACTGTAGCTCTTCCTCCATGTACTTGATTGCAGCCTAGTATGTGCATGACGAAGTAAAAAAGAAACCAGTTTTACATACCTAATATGCTATAGGCATACTGCACTAGCGTACCATGTAAAAATAAATAAAATTTTTACATTCAGTGACGCTATAATTTTCCAATACATGTTGGCCTGCTCAACTTAAAAATTGCTTTGAAAGATTTGTATAAATGAATTTGATAGGAAACCACGATTTTTTAAAAAATATTTCGGTTTACTGTACTTCAATTGCGAAATTGATAAGAAAAATGGCACTAATATTCGTTGTACATTCGATGATGTTTACCTCGATACCTTTTGCAACTAGGTTTATATTTTATAGTTTGAGGAATATTTCGCAGAGTAACGCAGTAATTGAAATTGTTTTTTCAAAATTAATATTTTGCAAAGCAGGCCAAATTGTATTTGAAAATTCCTAAAATCAGACTACCTCGAAAAGCATGTGTTCTTATTACCTGGATACTGGTTTCGATATCGGCAGAACTTTGGGAAGTACACCGTAAGCTTTTTCAATTGTATTGTATGTTGTTTGAAGGCTTTTTTTACAACTTACAAAAATTCCGTTTTCCTAAGTATTTCAACATAATTCTCACTACAAAAGATGTTTAGCCACAAAATAATATCAGTCTTTAAGCTTAAGTGTGCAGGGTTACATGTATGGACATAATAGCGTGTAGATTTAAAAGTGTAGAGTTCAATGTGCAGAGTGTCTTTGTGTAGAAATTAATGTGCAGACAATAATGTGCGCAGTTTAATTCGTAGGCCATTTTATAAGAAAAATGTGTATCTTGACAGTAAATAAAGTGTAGAGTTGAATGTGCAGAGTTTAATGTGAACAGTCAATTTCTGTAGACTTGAATTTTCGAGATTTTTAATTTTCGAGGTTAGTGTGTAGATTTAAATGTGCAGTGTTTCTGCGTGTAGACTATAATGTGCATAGTTAATATATACTGTCCTAAAAAATTCATTTATAAAAAAGTGATACAGTTAAGCGTGGAGACATTCATGTATAGATTTAAATATGTAGACTCGACGTTTACGCTTGCAAAAATACTCTTCAATTTTTCTTTCATACAAAAAAACGTTAAAATACCCGATAATTGGTATTTTCATATGGATCGAATCCGAATTTACGGGTAATAATTGTAGCTTCGTGAAAAATATTCTCAAAAAAGTGGTGACATATCTACAAACTTTCTATAAAAGACGCCTTCTGCTCTTTTGCGAAAATTTCATTTTTATATTTTCAATATTCTAAAATGAAAATACAGAAGATTTTCTGCAGAACCTCACGTTTTTATTAGAAAAAAGGCCTGCTAATATCTCAAGATCAAAATATTCCTAACTTTGTAGACATTTTTTTTTCTCAAATCAGAAATATACCTGCGTGTCGCCTAATTTCATTAAAAAAAATATTTTATTTTTGACTTGAAGTATAGAACCATACACATTTTTCGCTATAACAGAGTCTGATATTACTGTTAAGATGGCTTTTAGAAATATCATAAAAAACTAACTCGAAGGTAACGATTTACTTTTGTTCAGCAACGGTAACGATAAAGCGTTACTTTTTAAAAATTTTAACAGTAGCGGTGACGTGTTACAAAAGTTAAGGAACTAACGATGACATTTGAGAGTTACATTTAACTGGAAATGTGTAAAGGACTGATAATAATTATGAATGTTTCAGAAACATATTTGTTACAACAACTTATGACATCACTAATTTTATTTGTAAATTTAATCGTCAAAGTGAAAGGGTTTTTTTTTAAAAATAGAACTTAATGAAATCCAGAGCATATAAGAGTCATTTTTCTTCCGAATTTTCAGAATTTGAATCCTTTTTTTCAATTTTTAATGTTGAAATATTACAAACTGAACTTATAAATTAATTATTTTTTAGGTAAGGCTTACAAACGTTTACAAAAAGAAAGAAAAACTTTTTTTATTAAGATCTCATAATGTGTTCGACCCCCGTAAAGTTGACCCTCCGAAGTTCACATTTAAAAATTTTTCTTTTTACATATTTTTTTTTCAAAGCTTGTACGTCTTTTGTACTGTCTGTACATCTAATATTTTCGATTTTACCCTTCTGGTTACGAAATTTTGGGCGAAATTGTTTTCGGGGGGCTAACTGCACGCACCCCACTGCAGTTCAAATTTTTCAATTTTCCTTTTTGCATGCGTTTGTGCGTCATTTGTACTGTTTGTAAATTTCATATTTTCTTTCCTACCCTCTTGATTGTCCGACTAGAGGGAAACCAAAAGTTCGTGCAGCTCCTCCACCACTTCAGATTTTTTAAATTTTCTGTTTTCTCACATTTTTACGTCGATTGTACTGTCTGTACATTTTGTATTTTCGTTTGTACCCTTTTGGTTACCCGGCTAGGCGAAAATCCATATTTCGTGCCATCCGACCGAAATTCAAATGTCTCCAATTTTCTTTTTGCATACGTTTGTGTGACGTTTATACTATTTGTACTAACACGCATAGGCACTTTCAGCTAAAACAAGTTAATCGATTTCGATGAAACTTTGCATGAATATGACCAATAAGATGTACGCATGCAGATTTTCAGGAGAAACTGAACAACAAAGATAACATAAAGTGAAATTTAATACTGTAAAAAATTTACTACTTTATACCAGCAGACGCACCGAAAGCTAAATTGAATTAAGTGATTTTCATTTTAATGTGCATAAACATAGTACACTGTTGAAAATTTATGATGGAAACTTTCATTACATGTATTGGAAGTTTATTTCCGAAATGTATGGTAACGCTATAATTCATAATTTTGTGGTTTCCAAATGCTGGAATTGGTATGGATGATATCTCGCATATATTGGCATTTTATAATACCAGTCAAGTAGCCAGTAACACTTCTGTATCATTAAACACCTGTTTCTGAAACAATTGAGTTTTTTCACTGAGCCAAAACTTTTGTTAATACATAGTATATTACGCGCGTATTTATGGATTTCAACGAATTCGAGGAATTTAAGGTATTTGTGGAATTCACAGAATGTACGTAATTCATACATTGTATTTAAGGAATGTACGGAATTCAAAGAATTTAAGGAATGTACGGAATTCAAAGAATTTACGTGGTTCACAGAATTCAAGAAATTCACAGAGTACATGAAATTCACATAATTCAACGAATTTAAGTAATTCGCGCAATTTGCAGAATTGACGCAATTCACGCATTTTGCGGATTTCAGGCAATTAATCGAATGAAGCGATTTCACAGAATTTAGGAACTTAAGGAATTTAAGGAATCCAAGGAATTCACGAACTCAAGAAATTCACGAACTTTAAGGAATACACGGAATTCATGGATTTGACCGAATTCTCGGTATTCATTCAATTCGTAGAACTCAATCAATTCATGTAAGTCAATTACTTCATGAAATTCAAATAATTCAATCAATTCTTAAATTTTTTTAACTTCTTTAATTCATGAATTCCGAAAATTCTATGAATTCCATGAATCCCATGAGTTCGATGAATTCCATGAATCCCATTATTATTATTATTACACCATTAAGCCGTTTCCCTTTCGGGGTAGGCGTGACTCACTCGGTAGGGAGTTGAGTATTGTGAGGAAGGGGTTATAAAATTTTTAGATTGATCTGGAATTCTCGTGTTATTTATTTAAACAACACGTTC
>JAAAKG020074806.1:0-16202 GCA_010014905.2 Druon quercuslanigerum
TTTGTAATACAAGTGCGCAAAATATGCGATTGCCTACGTGTATCACAGGCTGTTTTTTGGAAAAGCTATCCGAGAATATTATTTAGCACATTTTTATTTCAAAATTTAAAAAATTAATTAATCACCTTTCTGAAGGCTTCAGTACCAGCTGTTACTTTTATCATATTGAAAAAACATAACGATAAAAGGGGGGTTGAAATGACCCCCAATCGAAGTTAGCTAAGTAAAAATAAAAAACATCACGATAAAAAAGAGAAGGAAGGGGATTTGGTTGGATTTGGTTGGCCCAACGAATTTTTTGAAAAAGGAATTCCTTTTTTTAATTTGCAATAGAAGCATTTAATGGTGGTTATCCGAATCTGTTCGTAGGATTCTTGGTTTTATTTTCAGGAATTCTATAGATTAACAAAAAAAAAAAAAATTATCGAAGAAAATGAATCGTAACTAAAAAATAGTATAATTTTCTTTTGGTTTTGTTTATAGAAATTCTTTTCGAAGGAAATCATGGGCCAGATTGTCCTGACTGGTTACAACAACAACACTTATCGAATTGACGACGTTGATTACTCGGTTAGGCCCACTTCCACTTTTTGTCTTCGCGATGGAGAAAGAATTACATATAAGCACTATTATGAGACCAAGTATGGTATAACTATCAGAAATGATTCGCAACCGCTGTTAGTGACCAGGTCTAAACCGAAGGATCGACGTGCAGGACAAGCTGAGCTTGTTTATCTCGTACCGGAACTCTGCAGAACTACGGGTTGGTTTTGATTAAAATATTATTTTAGAAAACGAAAATTATTAGATAATTTGGGGAGACACGTTTCAAAGTACATCTGTACTCTTGCAACTCTACATTTTAGAACTTCATTGGGAGCGTGCTTTAATTTTGAGGATTTTGTTTGTAAAATTGCGAGTTTATTTAAAATAAGTGATTACCAGCTGAGCATTGAAAGTATTTTCCATCGCTAGCCACTACTTTCTCCCATATTTCTGGCATGGGGATAATACTTTAGAGAAACGACTCTCTTTTCGAACTATCCACGAATTGACCCATTTTTTCGCCTCTTTGTAAAAAATGAATCAGACTTCTGGACCTTTTCCCAGTGCGTGCAAGCGTCTATAAATGGTTGAACGATCAACGTGAATTGATTCTGCATGCTGATCTGGCTTTTGAAATGAGTCTTCACCTAGTAATGTTTCCAATTCTTGATCCTCGATTTTGTTCAAATGGCCTGTACGTTCTTTGTCCTCCATATCGAGATTGGCACTTTTATTCTCTCAAAATCCGTACTGACACGTTTTAATCGCTGGAGTATAATCCCCGTAAGTTTCCCAAAGTAATCAATGACTGCCAGAAGCTCCTTTATGCGAATTGAGCAAGATCTTATTTTTAAACTATCCACGAATCAACCCATTTTTTGGCATCTTCATAAGAAGTGGATCGTTGCTCCGACGAACCATGAGTCACAGGTTGGAAGAGGTGGTAATCAGACGTTGCGATGTCTGCAAAATATGGCATGTAGCGATATGCCTCGATAGGATAGAGAACAAGTAACGTCATCTCCTAGTCACCTATCAAAATTAATGCACGCTCCCAATATTTTTCAAATCTAGAAGGTACAGCCAAAAATGCTAAAAACTTAAAATTGGCTAAATACAAACTCTAGACTATTAATTTTAATTTTACAGGATTGACTGATGAGATGAGATCAAATTACCCAACGATGAACGCGTTAGCGACGCACACAAAGCTGAACCCTAAGGCTCGTATCGAGCGTTTGATGTCTTTCAACAGGCGTCTTTTGAGCGAAAGTAAAGTCGTCAACGAGCTAAATGACTGGGGAATGAAGCTGGGTAATAAACTTGTCAATCTCACGGGAAGAGTCATCCCGAGAGACAAAATCATCATGGCCGATGGAGTGATTTTGTCTCCCAGAGGTGCAAACTGGGATGGTGAAATCAGAGCTAATAAGATGCTTATTACTACTGAGCTTCGAGACTGGGTTGTCATCATCACCCAACGAATGAAGAACGATTGCCAAGTGAGTTTTTTTTTTAGTTTGATAACTTCAAGTTATAATCAAATGCGTTTTTTGACTCCTAAGCATACATACTCCTCACCCCGGAGTAGTGCCCCCCTCAGAAACCGCTCAGGGAGGGGCAAAGTATTGATTTGACCTCCTCTAAAATTGAATGATTAAATTCATCATCTGATGAATTTTACAGTGGTCGCAATTTTATTCGGGATTTTATTTAAATATTATTTGAACTTAAGCGATCTGGATAGTTCAAGCTTTTCAAAAAACTACCTAAAATCTTTGTGAAATAATGTATGTCTTTGAGAAATGTTTTTTATCTATACGAAATATATAGATATAATATATTTAAAATCGTCGTAAAATCTTTAAAATTTTGGCAAAAACATTGGAACCTTTATAGAAACAGATAATAGATTTAAGAAATATGTGAAAATATTGTAAAAAAATATTGTAATCTTATTTTTCTCTTTAAGAAATATATAACATATTTTATAAATATTTAATCGTATTTCTAAACGATTGAAATCTTTGTAAAATGATTAAAATCTTTGAGAAATCTTTTAAATCTATCCCAAAATTTTAAGAAATATTTCAAATTTTTGTAAAATCTTTGAAATCCTTTAAAATCCTTTAAAATAATAAAAATATTTCTGAAATTTTAAAAATGTTTGTGAAATATTTCATATGTTTTTTAAATTGTTGAAATCTTTGGAAAATTATTGAAATCTTAGCGAAAGCTTCAAAATATTTGTGATATATTTAGGAAATCATTGCACTCTTTGTGAAATCTTTTAAAAATCTTTTAAATCCATCCAAAATCTTTATTTTATAATAGAAATATTTAAAATCATTTGGAAATCATTGAAATATTTATAAAATATTTGAAACAAATTTTAAATGGTAAAACATTTGGGAAATCATTATTTAGTTAAATTTTTTTAATCTATCCTAACTTTTCCTGAAACCTTTAAAATCTTTGTGAAATCATTGTAATCTTTGCGAAATCTTTGTTAGTTCATTGCGAATGATTTCAAATATTTTATAAATATTTGATCATACTTTTGAAATCATTAAAATCTTTGGAAAATTATTGAAAT
This sequence comes from Druon quercuslanigerum, assembly GCA_010014905.2. NCBI lineage: Eukaryota > Metazoa > Arthropoda > Insecta > Hymenoptera > Cynipidae > Druon > Druon quercuslanigerum. Next base: position 3,143 of record JAAAKG020074806.1, read on the forward strand.
CTTAGCAAAACCTCTAAAATATTTGTGATATCTTTAGGAAATCATTGCAGTCTATGTGAAATCTTTTAAAAAATCTTTTAAATCTATCCAAAATCTTTATTTTATATTGAAAATATTTAAAATCTTTTGGAAATCATGGAAATCTTTATAAAATTTTCAACAAAAAAATTTAATTAGTGAAACATTTGGGAAATCATTAGTGAGTTAAATTTTTTTAATCTATCCTAACTTTTCGCGAAACCTTTAAAATCTTTGGGAAATCACTGCAATCTTTGTGAAATCTATGGAAATCAGTGCGAAATATTTCAAATATTACATGAATATTTGATCGTATTTTTAAAATTACTTAAATATTTGGGAAATTATTGAAATATTTATAAACTGTTTAAAATATTTTTGAAATATTGCATATATTTAAAAAAAAATTTGAAATCTTTGGGAAATAATTGAAACTTTTGTGAAATTTTTACAAAATTATGGAAATCTTTGTGAAATACATGATATTTTTGTAAAATGCTGAAAATGCTTAGGAAGTTTTTGAAATTGTTGTCAAATATTTAAAGTCTATGAGAACTGATTGAAATCATGGCAATCTTTGAGAAGTCATCGCAATTTTTTTCAAAAACTTAAAATCATCGTGTTATTTTTAAAAACTTGTGGAAACTATTTGGAATCTTTATCGAATATTTAAAACATTTTAGAATGATGTGGAAATATTTGTGAAATTCTGGAAATCTGGAATTTTTTTATTATTTGGTAAATATTTGGGAAATTGTTTAAATCTTTTTGAAATATTTCAAAATTTTTTAAAATGTTGGCTATCCTTAAGAAGCCATTAAAATTTTTGTCAAATATTTTTAATCTTTCAAAAGTAATTGAAATCTTTGAGAAATCTCTCAAATCTATTCCAAAATTTTAGAAAATATTTCAAATTTTTGTAAAATTCTGGAAATCCTTTTAAATAATAGAAATCTTTCTAAAATTTTAAAAATATTTTTGAATTATTTCGTATGTTTTTTAAATTGTTGATATCTTTGGAAAATCATTGAAATCTTTGACGAATCTCTTAAATGTATCCAAAATCTTTTGGAAATATTTCAAATTTTTTATAAATATTTGATGATATTTTTGAAATGATTGGAATCTTTGGAAAATAATTGAAATTTTAGCGAAACAATCAAAATCTTTGTAATATCTTTAGGAAATCATTGCACTCTTTGAGAAATCTTTTTAAAATTTTTTAAATCCATCCAAAATCTTTATTTTATATTGGAAATATTTAATTCCAATTCGATAAATTTGTAATCTTTGGAAATTATTAACAATCTTTGGGAAGTCATTGAAATTGTTGTCAAATATTTAAAATCATAGTAAAATCTTTAAATCTTGGCGAAACCATTTGAATCCTTATCGAATATTTGAAACATTTTAGAAATATGTAAAAATATTATAAAAAATTATTGTAAACTTGTTTTAGATCTTTGTAAAATCATTGAAATTTTTGGGAAGTCATGGAAATCTTTGCCAAATATTTTTAATTTCTTGAAAGTCATTGAAATCATTGAGAAATCTTTTAAATCTATCTTAAAATTTTAAGAAATATTTCAAATTTTTGTAAAATCTTTGAAATCATTTGAAATAATAGAAATCTTTCTAAAATTGTAAAAATATTTTTGAAATGTTTCGTATGTTTTTTAAATTGTTGAAACCTTTGGAAAATCATTGAAATTTTAGCGAAACCTTTAAAATCTTTCTAATATCTTTAGAAAATCATTGCACTCTTCGAAAAATCTTTTTAAAATCTTTTAAATCCTTCCAAAATCTTTATTTTATATTGGAAATATTTAAAATCTTTTGGAAAACATTGAAATCTTTATTAAATCCGCAAAAAAATTTTAATTCGTGAAACATTTTGGAAATCATTACTCAGTTAAATTTTTTAAATCTATCCTAACTTTTCCCGAAACCTTTAAAATCTTTGTGAAATCATTGCAATCTTTGCGAAATCTTTGGAAATGATTGCGAAATATTTTAAATATTATATATATATAAATATTTGATCATATTTTTGAAATTATTTAAATCTTTAGGAAATCATTGAAATATTTATAAACTGTTCACAATATTCTTGAAATATTTTGTACATTAAAAAATTTTTTGAAATCTTTGGGAAATTATTGAAGCCTTTGTGATATTTTTTTAAACGATCCGAATTTTTTGCAAAACATTTGAAATTTTCGTAAAATCTTTATAAAATGATGGAAATATTTGTCAAATATTGCACAGATTTTTTAGATATTTAATAATGTTTGTGAAATTGTTGAAATCTTTGCGAAATCATTGAAGTTCATGAAATCTTCTAAATTTGTCCGAAATCCTTGCGAAATATTTCATAAACATTTGATGATATATGTGAAATTATTGAAATATTTGCCAAATTATTGAAATCTTTACAAAATATTTAAAAAAATTTTTTAATTGTTGAAATATTTGGGAAATCATGCAAGTCAGTGATATCTTTTAAATATATTCAAAACTCTACAGATATCTGTGATATATTTGGGAAATTATTATAATATTTTAAAAATATTCGCAAAATAGTTCAAATATTTTATAAATATTTAATCATGCTGTTGAGGTGTATTGAAATCTGAAAAATCATTGAAATTTTTTTGAAATATTTTTAACGTTTCGATTTTTAGCGAAACATTTGAAATCTTCGCGAAATATTTCAAATATTTTATAAATTATTGATCATATTTTTGAAACTTGTTGAAATCTCTAACAAATTATTGAAATTTTTGAGAAATCTTTTTAAACGTTTCGAATTTTTAGCGAAACATTTGAAACCTTTGTGAAATATCTGGAAAGTGATGAAAATCGTTGTAAAATATTAAAATATTTTTTAGATATTTGGAAATATTTTTGAAATTAGAATCCGTATAAAATATATAAAATATTTTCGAAATATTTTGCATATTTTTTAAATTATTAAAATCTTTGGCCAAGTAAACATTTTAAATCTATCAGAAATCTTCGTGAAACGTTTATAATCTTTGTACTACCTTTGGGAAATTATTTCGATCTTGGTGAAATATTTCAAATATCTTATAAATTTTCGATCTTAATTTGAAATAAATAAAATCTTTGGAAAATCATTAAAATCATTATGAAATATTAAAAGTATTTTTGAAATATTTTATTTGTTTTTTAAATTATTGAAATCTTTGGTTAATTAAGGAAGGCTATGTGAAATCTTTTTAAATCATCTGAATTTTTTGCGAAATATTTCAAATCTTTGAGAAATATTAAGAAAATTATGTACATTTTTGTAAAATATTACAAACCTTTTTTTAACATTTGATAATATTTGTGAAATTCTTTAAATCTTTGGTAAATATTTGAAATATTTGTAAAATCTTTGAGAAGTGATTGAAATCGTTGTGAAATACTTTAAATCTTTAAAATCTTTGGGAAATCATTGAAATCATTCTCGAATATTGAAAATATTTTTGAAATATGTGGAAACATTATTAAAATTTATGAAATATTTAAGAAATTAAGAAAGTCCGTGAAATCTTCTGAGCCTGTCCGAAATCTTTGCGAAATATTTTTTTAAATATTTGATACATTTTTTCAATTATTGAAATCTTTGAAATTTATCCGCAATTGTTACGAAATATTTTAAAATTTTAAAAGTCTTAAAAATCTTTGGAAAATCATTGAAAACTTTGAAATTTTTTTTTATTATTTAATTTTTGAAATCCTTGGGAAATCATTGTGATCTTTCTAAAAACTCAGGTAATTTTTTGCAATCTTTGTGAAATCTTTGCGAAATATGGTAAATATTTCATAAGTATTTAATTATATTTTTGAAATATTTAAAATGATTTAAAACTTTGAAAAATCATTGAAATCTATGAGAAAGTTTTCAAATATAAAAATTTTTAAAATATTTTTGAAATATTATGTATAGTTTTTAAATTGTTAAAATATTTTGGAAATTATTCAAGTCTTTGCAAAATCTTTTAAACCTTTTAAACCTTTCTGAAATGTTTGAAAATTTGCAAAATAATAAAAATAATTTTTAAATATTTGATAATATTAATGAAATATTCAGTAATATTTTTGAAATTATTTAAATCTTTGGGAAATAATTGAAGTCTTTGTAAAATATTGTAAATCTATCAGAAATCTTTCTAAGTGTGTCAAAACTGTGAAATCTTTGACAAATCATTTGGAAATCATTTGTCTTTGTGAAATCTTTTCAATATGTCTAAAAATTTGAAATCTTATATAAAATCTTATATCAAGATATAACCAAGATCTATGAAATCATCGATAAATCATTGAGATTTTTGTGTTATCATTGTCAAATCTTTCTGAAATTTTAGAAATCTGCGAAACACTAAAAATATTTTTAAAATATTTACTAATATTTTTAATTATTGTCTGACACACAACGGGCTCTCCGATATTTCAGGTTCCAATCGCGTTTTAAACTACGAATTCTTCACCAACGTTTCATTAACATTGAAGCTCACTTATTCAGGGCTAACTGTAGACAGAGCTATCAGGTTACGTTGTTTTCATGTATACTCTCTACGATTCCTTCGATTGACCAGGGTGCTCCATCATAGAGACTGGTCGCACTTGATTGGCCAATCAGGTCGTCAATTAGCGCTCTGGCAATTCATAATCATCGAAGAGAGTATACATAAGAAAAACGTAGCCTGATACCTCAGTTGCGGGCTAGCCCTGAAGAACTGAGCTGTAATGGTTTTGAAACGTCGGAAAAAATTCGTAGTTTTGTACACAATTGGTACCCGAAATATCTCTCTTTATCATAATGAATTCCGTGATCCTCCATTCGATGTTTTCCAGAATTGACGCCGCATGGTGGGGATGGATAAGAGGATATACGGTGCTCAACCAAGTGTCACAAAAGACAGAGAGAGAGAGTGAAAAAGAATCAAGAGAGAAAAAACAGGAGAAAGACAAAATATATCCGAGAATCTGGATTTAATGTCACACTCAGTCCCAAAACTGACATTATATCCAGGTTCAACTGTAGTTATTTTTTTGTTGTTGTAGGAACTGATTTCTGGCATCATCAGATCGGCTAACGGAATGAGGTTCAAGGTGGAGAAACCAAGGATCGCGGAACTCCATGGTGATCGCTCCAGCTACTACACAGAAATGATAGAATCTGTAATGAGTAAGTCGAATCCCCAGCTGGTGATGTGTATCGTGCCAAATAACAACCTTGATCGATACTCGGCGATCAAGAAAAAGTGCTGTGTCGATAGACCTGTCTTGAGTCAGGTTGTCCTGACGAGAACGATAATGTCCAAAGGCAAACCAAATCTGACTGCAGCTACGAAAATTGCTGTTCAGCTGAATTGCAAACTCGGTGGCGCCGGATGGACTGTTGAAATACCCTCAGGAAATTTTATGGTGGCTGGCTTTGACGTCTGCCATGATAAGACAACAAAGGGTCGCGACTTTGGTTAGCATTCATGTTTCCTTCAATCATCTTTTGCTAATAGGAATCAACTCCTTTTGATTATCTTAAAATTTTTATTTCCTTCAGGGGCTTTAGTGGCATCACTGGACAGACATTTGAGTCGCTACTTCAGTGCAGTGAGTGCACACACGTCCGGCGAGGAACTCTCCAACGACTTGGGCGTTAACATGATGAAAGCTTGTCGCCAGTATCAAAAATTAAATGGGACCCTACCTTCAGTGATTATTTTCTACAGGGACGGGGTTGGCGAGGGTCAGATTCCCTTTGTTCATGAAATTGAAGTTCAGGAACTGAAGAGAAAACTTGCTCAACTCTACGACGGAGACATTGCAAATGTCAGAATGGCATTCCTCATCGTGACCAAGAAGATCAACACGCGTTTTTTCTACAATAATGAAAATGCACCCGCAGGTACCGTCGTCGATGACGTCGTCACCAATCCTGCCAGGTAAGATGATCTTAAAAATAACATTTATTTTGCGATACTCGAAATACTCGTCCAAAAACTACGTTTTAAATTTATAGGGGGGGGGGGGGTCTAATGAAACCGATGGTTATTAACAGGACAGGGCAGCAGGAGTACCAGTCAAAGTAGCGGTAGAATTTAGAGAAATTTTATTTCTAAATGTACATGTGTTAACCGGATAAGTAGTTTTTCAGATGATTAATCATTTTGCTAGAGAATCAATCTTTTTGTTTAAAAATTTATGTTTGCAGTTGACACTTCAACTTTTTTGGTTGATAATATTTCAATGTTATTTAAAATTTTTTTCTTGTGGTAGTAATTTAATCCTTTTGATTAAAAATTCATCTTTTTCTGTTGATACTTCAAAATTTTGGTTGAGATGTCTTAAATTTGGTTAAAAATTAGTTTATGTCTGTAAAATTATTTTTTTTTAAGTTCATCTTTCTCAGTTAACCATTCAACTTTTTATTGATAATTCTAAACTTTAATTCAAGATTCGTCTATTTGGCAGTAAATTAATTTTTTTGTTCCAAAATTCATCTGTTTTATTATAAATTTGAATTTATTTGTCAAGAATTATTGGAATTTTTTAAAATTCCCATTTGCCAGTGTGAAATTAATATTTTTATTAAAAAATTCATCTTTGGGATTAAAAATTTAATATCTGATTTTATAAATTTAAAGCGGAAGTACTTTTTTTAACTGAACGACAATTTTTCCTTTCTTTCTTAAAAACTTAACTTTTTAGTTGAGTATTCTTGGATTTTGTTAAAAATTCGTTTATTTTGGTCGAAAGTTAATTTTTAATTTAAAAATTCATCTTTTTTGCTTAAACGTTCAACTTTTTAGTTGATAATTCTTGACTTTTGTTAAAAATTTTTCTGTTTGGTAGTCAATTTATCTTTTTGTTCCAAAATTCATCTCTTATATTTAAAATTTCAATATATTGGGATTCATCTTTGGGATTAAAAATTTAATCACTGAGTTTAAAAACTAAAAAGAAACTACTTTTTTCATTAAACGACTATTCTTTCTTTCCTAAAAACTTAACTTTTTGTTTAAGAATTCTTGGACGTTGTTAAAATTCGTTTATTGCGGTAGAAAATTATTTTTTGCTTTAAAAATTCATCTTATTTAGTTTAACATTCAACTTTTTGGTTGATAATTTTTGAGTTATATTGAAAATTTAGTAAATTTATCTTTTTGTTTCAAAACTCATCTCTTTTATTCGAAATTTCAATTTATTTGTTGAGAATTCTTGAAATTTAACAAAAATTTGTTTTCGTCAGTTTAAAATTAATATTTTTGTTTGGAAATTCATCTTTTTTAGTTAAAAATTCCACTTTTTGGTTGTGAATTCTTGAATTTTGTGAAAAATTCATTTTTTGTTTTAGTACGAAATTATTATTCTTGTTTGAAAATTTAGATTTTTGGTTAAACATTAAATAACTAGGTATTAAGGTGTTAAAACTTGTTTAAAAATTAAACAAAAATGTTTTCTTTCTTTCTTAAAATGTCAATTTTTTGGTTTAGTATTCTTGAAATTTATTTAAAATTCGTATTTTTTGTAGTAATTTAATCTTTTTGTTTAAAAATTCGTTTTTTTCAGCGTAAAATTAAGATGTTTGTTTGAAAATTCTTGGATTTTGTTACAAATTGGTTTATTTCTATAGAAAATTAATTTTTATTTTTAAAATTCATCTTTATTAGTTAAAAATTCAACTTTCTGGTTGAGAATTCTTGAATTTTGTTAAAAATTTGTTTTTTGTTTTAGTACGAAATTATTATTCATGTTCAAAAATTTAAACTTCTGGTTGTACATTTAACGACTACGTAATAAAGTGTTAAAACTTTCTTAAAAATTAAACAAAAATGTTTTCTTTATTTCATAAAAACTCAATTTTTTTGGTTTAGAATTCTTGAATTTTATTAAAAATTCGTATTTTTTGTAGTAATAGTAGAAAAATCGTCTTTTTTATTAAAAATTCAAATAGTTCGTTAGAAAATTTAAGTATTTCGTGGGCAATTTACACTTAAAAAAACATAATTTTGTTAAAGAACATCTTTTTACTTTGAAAATTTGAAAGCTTTGGTTGATATTTTACCTTTTTCGCTGACTTTCAACTGTTTTTTGTGTTCAAAATTAAAATTTCTTTCCACCGAAATATCAATGAATCAATTTTTTGTTAAGAATTCATCTCTTTTGGTTCAAAAAATTAATACATTTTGTAAAAAACTTCACAATCATGTAAAAAAATTAATTTTTTGAAGATTCTTTATTTTAGTTGAAAGTTTAATTCAAGATTAAAAAATTACATTTTTCGGAAAGCGAAACAAGGTACAAACTACAATTAACAGACTAAAATTCTTTACCCCGAAAAGATCTATATATTTATTATTAATCATTTTTAAATAGGAGAGAAGATTTTCTTTCGATCGTAAAAAATAGGATTAAAAATTTAAGCAGTAAATTCTTGAAAAAGCGGCACAAGGCATGAGAAGAATTTAAAGACAAAAGTAACTTAACCAAAAAATATTTACAAGTTTGTTATAAAGTAGGACACAAGAGACAATAATATTTTATTCCACAAAATTTTTCGCCTAAATTACATCTACTTTGAATGTTAACAAACTAAATTTATGGAAAAACAACACAAGTTACAAAAAAATTGTTAATAATAACTGTTATTGTGATAGAATGCGCATTTTTTAATTATAAAAAGAATACAGTAAAATAATTTTGTTTTAATACTAATATAAATATTATAAATGGTAATAATATAAATTTATTGAAATGATATACATTTTTCAGAGTGGTCAAAAATAAAATTGAATGCAAAATAAGAAACATATATTAAAATAATCATGAAAAATAAAATTTGTATATTATTTTGCATTATCTGAATAAGCGCAGTACCAACCCGAGGGGCAGAAATAAATATAATATACATTTGATATATAAGAGTTGAACATAGTTTAGAAAAGTTCGTATTTTTGTTCAAATCAAGTACGAAGCATTAGATACATCATAAGAATGCGTTCTTTAAAACCGAAGGTGCTTTAACAAAAGAGAATTTACAATCACAAAATGACAGTTTTCGATGCTTTAAGCTTTAATTTTAAAAGGACTTAATATTCTCGAGCATGTTCGCTTCAATATCCGAAAATGAAATGAAAATTAGAAAATAAAAATGAAATATTAGAAGAACTATTAAAATCAATTAATGTTTCAAAAAATATCGAGCGAAACAAGAAAATAGACATTAATGTGCCCAGTTTAATATGTAGGCGTTTTTATCAGAAATTTTTTTTTTGATAGTATAAATGTGTATAGTTTAATGTGAAGAGTTTTAATTAACTGGTATTTTAATCCGAAAGACTACAATTTTCGCCTTTGATGTCTATCTTCATTAAAATTGAAGAATCCTAAATAATCCAATAATCAAGTTAATGAACAGAATTTCTTGAAAATAAAATCAAGAATCCAACAACTAAATTTAGACAATCCGAATGATTATATTTAAACATGTTTTTTTGTGGTTTGATAAAAAAAGACGAAAGAAAGGAAAACAAAATTATTTATAGATGATAATTTTTTTTTTAAGAGAGAGTGATGGGGATTTGGATGTTTACCGTCTTATTTTTTCTTTCCTCTTTTTTGTATTTTTTTCCGGAGCTAGATATTCTTTTTTAGGGAAGAAGAAGATATTTTTTTCGGATTGTAATAAGAACATTTAATGCTGATTGTCCAAATTTAGCTGTTGGAATCTTGATTTTATTTTTTGGAAATTCTGCTCATTAAGTTGATTATTAAACCTTAATTAGGATTTTAAATTTGATTTTAATCTCATTTAGGATTCTTCAATTTTAATTAGGCTGACTTGAATTGGAGGTAATTTCTATTTGAGCTTTGTTTACAATTGGTTTGCATTTTGACCATCACAACATTCTTGGGTGTCAATGAGAGACCATCATGAAGATGTTGCTGTCCCAATGGCTTGAATTTTAAATTTTTTATTTGCCTTGTTAAGGGTGCTGTATGCGTGCCAAAACGTGGGTGATTATATTTAAAAATGTTTTTTTGTAGTCTGATAAAAAAAAGATGAAAGAAAGAAAAAATTATATATATATGACAATTTTTTTAAAAAAGAGAGAGGGGAAGAGATTTGGATGGTTACCTTCTCATTTTTTCTTACCTTTTTTTTATTTTTTTCCAAGGGGAGATCTTATTTTTTTATTTTTTAGGGAAGAATAGGATATTTTTCAGATTGTACTAGGAACATTTTATGCTGATTGTCCAAATTTAGTCGTTGGATTCTTGATTTTATTTTCAGGAAATTCTGTTTACTTTAATTCCCTAATGAAACAATTTTGGCTTGTTTTCAGATATGACTTTTTCCTCGTCTCCCAGGGTGGAGGTAGAGGCACAATCGCACCTTCTGCTTACAGCGTGATATCCGATTCTTCCGGATGGACTCCGGATAAAATTCAGAGAATGACTTATAAGTTAACCCAGATGTACTATAATTACTCTGGGGCAGTCAAAGTGCCTGCGCCTTGCCAATACGCACACAAACTGGCAGCTTTAGTTTCCCAAGCGATCCAAAGACCTCCGAGTGCTCTGCTTGAAACTTTACTTTATTATTTGTAATTTATAGGTTGATTTAAAACTATATTAGGAAATCAAGAATTTAATTCATGACAGAGATACTAGCTATTATCCTATATTCCTGACTCTTCAGATTCTCAAAATTATCTCTTCTGATTTTTTTACATCACGTGACGACTTTCTCAAGAGGTCTTTGATATTCCTGATTTTTGTAATGCTACAAAATTTAATTTATTTGTTAGTTTTGACGGTCATGTCGAGGAAGGAAATGAGGATGAAAAGTTTAGGAAAAATTGTAATTATTATTTTCTAGAGACAAAGCATAAAGTGTGCCTTGAATCATAGTTGTGATATTAATTTACTGTTTTTTATTTATAAAGTGTAAGAATTGTAATCTTCGATAATTAATTATAGTTGAAAATTCCTGCACAGGTACTATCGAAATTACCTGTGCAGGAACATGACTTCGGCTGGGTTGTAAGTGCAAAATTTATAGTTATATTAGAGTTTATATAGTTTATGTTCCAGTGTTTTTTGTAAATTAAATCCGAAGATTATAAAATATGATTTATTTCATATGGTTCATTTCCAAGTGTTTTGTTATGCTGACAAATCTGATACATGATGTAAAACTATCACTCACTACTTTAAGTGCTCCACTTGAGTGAAAATGTTTATCTTTAAAATATTTGTGTATCTTTGAAATATTTGTGAAAATATAAATTGATGTTACAGAATTTCTGATTTTATCATTAACTATAGGGGCGTTGCCCCTGAGCTGCCCCAACTTTAAAAGTCATGTCTTTCGATTGCCTTCAAATTTTCAGAGTTTGTTTGCCTTTATGATAGTAGCATACTCACCAATTTTTAGACTATTACCACCATCCCTGCTCGAATCTTTTATGTTATGACCATTTGAAAATTCCGTTTTTGCCCGGGGGATGAAAATTTCATCCCCCGGGCAAAAACGGAATTTTCAAATGGTCATAACTTCCTTTCCACTTATGCGAATGGAATTTTTTATGAATGATTTCTGAAGGGCTTTTCATGTTTTTTTATTCTGTGGAATCTATTGTTCTTAATTTTTTAATTTTTATGAACAAATTGCCATGTTATATGTTTATTGAACATTTTCTACTCTTTGCGCAGTTTTTATATTTTTCAAAGTATTTTTAAATGAAAGATTGACTTTTTCAGATAAAACTTTTGTTTGGCATTTTGGGACTGAAAATAGTTATGCAGTTATGCGACCTGACTGTGCGCGCGAGGAAGGGTTTCGCTCTGATATCTTAGCATAACTATATAACTATTATTAGATTCCACTGATTGAAAGAGCGTGAAAAACCATTAAGAAATCACTCATAGAAAATTCAATTCCCATTTCTAGAAAGGAAGTTATGACTACTTGAAAATTCATTTTTTGCCTGGGGGATGCAAATTTCACCCCCTATAGTTCGAGGAGGAATGATAGCAAAAGTGTAAAAATTATTGGGTATACTACTATTATATAGACAAACAAATTCTAAAAATTTGAAGAAATTCCATACATAATTTTGTAGATCTTGATCAATTATTATTGTATAATCTAAAAATAATATTTTTGGCATCTGTATCTAGTTTTAAATCTTATAATTTTAGAACCTCCAAGGGCAATTCACTCGGAAATCAGATCGTAAGATTTTAGAAATTATTCGCTGATCTCGTTTGATTTCAAACACTTGGAATTCTTTTTTAAGAACTTTTTAACAATTTTTTGTTTAAAAGATAATAAGAAGAATATTATCAAATTTCAATATGAATAAAAAGTTTTCTTTTAAATGGCTAAACGGATATTAAGAACTGTGGCAGCAACATTTTTATTTATAAAGGCCGTAGCAGGATAAGCATGGTCTGAGTGCCTTCGCTCGGACGTGATCCATATTGCGGGGGCAAGTGGCTTCCCCTATAAGATAAATTCACCCTAAGTATCCACTTAAAAAAAAATTTTACGAATGTTATAAACAAATTTTCAAAAAGAAAAAATTCAATTTTCTCGAAAACCGCTTCACCGATCAGGATGCTCAAAATATATGTTATAGAGGGTACTAAGGAAGTTCCAAAAAAAATGTATTAATCAATTGTGTTGATTATAAGAAGATAAAAAAATTATTAAAGTTTTCAAATAATTCTTTTAAAAAGAAGTACTTCTGAAACACCAACAATTTTTATCCTATGTGATGCTTATATTCAAGACATCAATATATATTTTTGCGGAAATGATCAAATCATTACTTCATAGTTTAAAAAAATAAAAAATACTTTTTGGCCCCTCAAATGTATGCAATTTAATGAGAATGAGGGGTCAACTGAACTTTTAGCTTATGCCGCAGTAAGTTATACGCAATTTTATTATTATTATTACACCATTAAGCCGTTTCCCTTTCGGGGTAGGCGTGACTCACTCGGTAGGGAGGGGAGT
>JAAAKG020074817.1:0-10095 GCA_010014905.2 Druon quercuslanigerum
ATTAAAATTCTTTTAAAAAGCACTGCGTGCTAAGATCCACTCAGTGAAAATTGATTAAATATTAATATAATAAATTGTGCATAAAAATATTTATTAATAAATTTTTATTATGATTTGTGGCTATCAAATATTATCAAACAGATATTATTTTTAGAAACATTTGTAGCAATTCATGTATTTCCTTGAAAATTCGTATTTTTTAGTAAAAATTGATTTTGTTAAAAATTTATTTTTTTCGGGAAAAATTACTCTTTGGGTGAATTTTTTATTTCCAATTGCAAATATAAATTGTTGGCTGCAAATTTAGCTATCATATTTAAAGTTGAAATTTGATTTCAAAATCTTCAAAAACCTAAATTTTGTTTAAAATTGTATGGAATATTTTGAAATTTTTTAATTTTTTTGAAAATGTATTAAAACTTCTAAACAACTTTTTACATCATTCGAGTTTTCCCTTAAACTTTTAATAAATCCTGCAAAATTAAAATAATGCGTCAAAATCTTCCAGATTATTTTCTAATATTTTGGAAATCTTTATAACTTTTTTTAAATATACTATGAACATTAATCTTAAAAAGTAAAGAATCATTATTAATTTTCCAATTTTAAAATAAATATCGGTAAACTGCAAATTAAAAAAATTCTAATTTTCATAAATTATGCATATCGAAGGTTTAATCAAAAATCCACGCTAAAATTTTCAATGCTCTAAATAAATTGAAGAATTAATCAACCAATTAATTTTTTTTTAAATTATATCATTTTAAGCGATTTTCAGTGAAAAGCATTAAAACTTGAAAGAATACAATTATTTTGAATCTCTCCAAAGCTACTAAATATCTTTTCAACAAATCGAATTTTTTCTAAAGTAATAATTGTTTACTTTTTATTTATTCTTTAATTTTTTTATTTATTTTAAAATTCTTTTTAGGTATTATGTCAAAAATAATTTTTAAAACAAAAAAATCATTTAAGAATTTCACAGAAATCTTAAGAATTTTTTAAATCATTTTTCTTAAAAATACCTTAAATAGCTTCAAAATTTTGTTTTAAAATATTCAGAAATATCCATTTTCGTCCAAATTTGGTTGAAATCTTTTCAAATTTTAAATTATTTTTTTTTAATTTCTAAATATCTTTTAAATTAAACTCTTAATCATTCCTGCAAAATAAAAAAAATAACTTTAAAGTTTCTAATTTTTGTTTAAGATTTGATAAATCTTTTGAAATCTTCTTTAATATTCTTTTAAAATTAATTTTGTAAAGTCAAAAAACATTTCTTATTTTCATAGGAATATAAATGAAATTTTCCTATATAATTTTACTTTTAATTATTTGGAATCTTTTCAACTTTGAATTATTTTTCAAATTCTTTCAAAACTTCTGAATATCGTTTAAAATGATTCGACTATTTCAAATATTTTTAATAAAACCTGGAAATTTTGTTACAATGCTTAAATATCTTCCAGATTATTTTTTCTACAATTTCGGAAATCTGTTTAAATCTGCTTTTAAATACTATTAAGACGTTTATAACAAAAATTCAAATTTTTTTTTCCAAATTATTCCAAATAATTGAAAGTAAAATTGTATACGAAAATTTCATTAAGATTTTTATGAAAATTAGAAATGTTTTTTACTTTAGAAAATTAATTTTAATAAAATATTCAAGAAGATTTCAAAAGACTTAAAAAATCTTAAACAAAAATTATAAACTTTTAAGTTTTTTTTTTTATTTCGCAGGATTAATTAAGAGTTTTATACAAAATTTAAACAAATTTAAGAGATAATTAGAATTTTAAAATAAGTTCAAAGTAATTAAAAATTTGAAAAGATTCCAACCAAATTTGAACGAAGATGTATATTTTTAAATATTTTACTTAAACCTTCGATCTGCAGAATTTATGAAAATTAGAGTTTTTTTTTGTCGTTTACTTACAAAGATTTTCAAAAAATTCAGAAAATAATCTGAAAGATTTTTTTGACGCATTATTTTAATTTTGCAGGATTGATTAAAAGTTTAAAAGAAAATTCAAATGATGTAAAAAGTTGTTTAGAAGTTTCAAAACATTTTCAAAAAAATTTCAAAATATTCCATGCAAGTTTAAACAAAATTTAGGTTTTTGAAGATTTTGAAATAAAATTTCAACTTTAAATAGGATAGCTAAATTTGCAGTCCAAAATGTAATGCCCACCTGGAAATAAAAAATTCAACCATAGAGTAATTTTTTCCGAAAAAAATGAATTTTTAACCAAATCAATTTTTAATAAAAAATACGAATTTTTAAGAAAATACATTAATTGCTGCAGATATTTTTTTAAATAATATCTGTTTGATAATATTTGGTAGTTACAAATCATAATAAAAATTTATTAATAATTTTCAGTGAAAAGCATTAAAACTTGAAAGAATTCTTTTATTTTCTTCAAGAAGACTAAATATCTTTTAATCTTTAATTAATATTCTTTTAAATTTGTTTTAGTTTTAAGCTCTTTTTAAGTATTTAAAATATTCAAAAAAATACATTTTCGTTCAAATTTGGTTGGAATCTTTTCAAATTTTGAATTACTGTGAAAATTTTTTTAATTTATAAATATCTCTTAAATTTGTTTAAATTTTGTATAAAACTCTTAATCAATCCTGCAAAATAAAAAAAATAACTTAAATGTTTCTATTTGTTGTTTAAGATTTTTGAAATCTTTTGAAATCTTCTTAAATATTCTCTTGAAATTAGGTTTCTAAAGTAAAAAACATTTCTATTTTTCATAGAAATCTTAATGAAATTTTCGTATACAATTTTACTTTTAATTATTTGGAATAATTTGTAAAAAAAATTTGAATTTTTGTTATAAACGTCTTAATAGTATTTAAAAGCAGATTTAAACAGATTTCATAAACTGTAGAAAAAATAATCTGGAAGATTTTTAAGAACTGTAACAAAATTTACAGGTTTTATTAAAAATAGTAGAAAATATTTGAATAATTTTAAACGATATTTAGAAGTTTTGAAAGATTTTGAGAAATAATTAAAAGTTGAAAAGATTCCAAACAATTAAAAGTAAAATTATATAGGAAAATTTAATTAATTTTCTTATGAAAATTATAAATGTTTTTTCACTTTATAAAATTAATGTTAAGAGAATATTAAAGAAGGTTTCAAAAGATTTTACAATTTATAAACAAAAATTAGAAACTTTAAAGTTATTTTTTTTTTATTTTCAGGATTGATTAAGAGTTTTATAAAAAAAATTACCTAATTTAAGAGATATTTAGAAATTTAAAAAAAATTTATTTGAAAAGATTTCAACCAAATTTGAAAGAAATTGTATATTTTTGAATATTTTAAAACAAAATTTTAAAGTTATTTAAGGTATTTTTAAGAAAAAGGATTTAAAAAATTCTTAATAATTCTGGGAAATTATTGAATGATTTTTTTGTTTTAAAAATTATTTTTGACATAATACCTCAAAAAAAATGTAATCTAAAAAAAATTTGAAAGAATAAATAAAAATTAAACAATTATTACTTTAGAAAAAATTCGATTTGATAAAAAGATATTTAGTCGATCTGCTTAGTCGATTTGCAAAATTTATGAAAATTAGAATTTTTTTATTTTGCACTTTACCGATATTTATTTTAAAATTGGAAAATTAATAATGATTCTTTACTTTTTAAATAAATGTTAATAGTATGTTTAAAAAAAGTTTTAAATATTTCCAAAATAGTCAGAAAATAATCTGACAGATTTTGACGCATTATTTTAATTTTGCAGGATTTAGTAAAAGTTTAAGGGAAAACTCGAATGATGTAAAAAGGTTTTCAGAAGTTTCAACAGAATTTCAAAAATAATAAAAAATTTAAAAATATTTCATACAATTTTAAACCAAATTTCCGTTTATGCAGTCAAAAATTAAAATTTTCAAATGGAAATAAAAAATTATACCAGATTAATTTTTTCCGAAAAAAAATTTCGAAACAAATCAATTTTTAATAAAAAGACGAATTTTCAAGAAAATACATGAATTGCTGTAAATATTTCTAAAAATAATATCTGTTTGATAATATTTGGTAAAATATAACAATTTATATTTTTATAAACAAATTAGATGAATAAATTTAAAGTCTCAGTTAGTCACAAATCATAATAAAAATGTATTAATAAATATTTTTATGAACATTTTTTTGTTATTATTCAAACATTTAAAATGTTATAATTCGCCAAATATTATTGAAGATATATTATTTTTAGAAAGATTTGTAATAATTAAAAAAATGAAGAAAAATGCAACCTTGAAAATACGTAAAATTAGAATCTTTTGTTAAAAACACTATTTACAATAATAATAATGGTTATTCTTAACTTTTAAAATAACTTTTTTTATCAAATTTAATTGTAAAATATAAATGAATTTTCAACTGAAAAGTTAAAAAAGTGAATAATATGCAAGACAGTAAGAATAATAAAATTTTAAATTAGTACCCTGTAAATTTTATAAATGTTCCCAGTCGATTTATAGCAGATTAATAGATCAAAAATTGCAGTCAAATCTCACTTTTAAAACGTTAAAAATGGGCATTGTTAATACAATATTTAATGCAATATTAATCAGGTATCATGGCGAGTCGGGCGCTGACCCAGGTCACATGGTGAGTCGGGAATCGCCAGAATCAAGTCACATGGCGAGTCCGGAATCGCCAGAATCAGGTCACACGGCGAGTCGGGAGTCGCCAGAATCAGATCACATGACGAGTCGGGAATCGCCAGAATGAAACACCTGAGTCCGTCTTAGGGTAACAATTCATTCTTCCTTTTTTCGCGTCCAGATTCTTCAAGAACCATAAAAAAATCCCCACCGGACATCGATACGCGGCGTGAAGAATTTTACATACAAGTCGTAAAAGTGATTTCTTGGACAAAAGAAAAGATCCGCAGAGGAGAGCTAGACCCTTCTGGGTTGAAAATGGTGAATGGACTCGTGGGCGATGATCCTCAATGGAAGTCATTTACTCGCATTCACTGTGCAGATTCAACCTGCTATTGTATTTTGCTCGACGAAGACACAAACACAAGTTCAGCAAAGGAGATGTCATTTTCTTTGAGAGGAATCTCGACTTCCCTAGTCTCCTCGACCTTTTGTTAAAACCGCAAGACTAGCTGCTTCACAGTTCACCTCAATGGGACTTTTTATTGTTATTTCTTATTTGTTGTTTGTTATTACTTTTTTTATTATTTGTTAAAGTTATCCTAGAGGATGACCAATGGCCAGGAGGTAGTGGCTATAAATTCCTATTTCTGCAGTGTCACCTATGCTGAACATTTTTCAAGTTTTGAGCTCGTTTCGAGGCAAATCGTTCAAGAAAGAACTTGAATGGCGACCTGTGTGGTCTTTAAATGGGTGGAGTAGTGGGTGTGGCTCTAATTTTTTTTACATTTTCTGTGCGGGAGAACTTGTTTTTTGCTCTAAAATAGAGGACCTTACACGAGGAGAAATAACTCATAAGGTCCAGCTGAGCTGGACCACTTTCAATTATTCTGAATTACATAAAATTCTGCTGGATTGCTCCGCTTCAACTGTAGACTCACGTCAATATTTAAACAGAAGGAACTACCTTTTAAGAGAATTCTTTAACTTTTAATCAAATAGTTGAAACTTCAACTAAAAAGAATTAATCTTACAACAAAAATAGAATTATTAGATTTGTAGTCAAAACATAAACTTTCTACAAATAATGAGGATTTTTTAACAAAATAGTTAAATTTTGAATGAAAGAGGTGAATTTTTAACTAATATGAAAAATTTTGATATTTCAACTAAAAAATATTTAAATTTTAAACAGAAAACAGTTGAGTTGAACCAAAAACGATTTTTTTAACTGTATAATTCTCAACAGTAAAGATAAATTTTAAACAAAGCAGATGAATTTTCAGTTAAAAAAAATAAATTTTCAACAAAGGATGAAAAAGGTACATTTTCAAATTTAAAAATTAGCCTTTATGAAAAAAAATAATGAAATTTTTAAATGAAATAGATGAACTTTGAACTAAAATGATGAATCTGACACCAAATAATACATTTGGGGCAAATTATTTCAAGGTGTAACAAAATATTTAAATTTTTTAAGTGAATAGTTGAGTTTTTAACGAAAAAAATTACTCTTTCACAAATTTGTGGAATTTTCGACCGAAAATATAAGTTTTCAGCGCAAAAGAATAATTGTCTGTCAACAAGACGAATTTTCTTATCAACAACATAATGTTTAAACGAAAGAGTTGAATTTTTAGCTAAAAAAATCGATCCAAAAATAAATAAAATTTAAACAGAAAATAATCATTTTCTACTGAAAAAGATATAAATTTCTGACACTAGTAGAATTTTCTACTTAAAAAGATCAATTTTAAACAAAAAATAAACAACAATATTTTTTATGAAAAAAATTAAGTTTCTTTACAAAAAATGAATTTTCGACAAGAAAAAAATCACAACATTTGCGCACAGTCCTTTTGAAACTAAAGATCAAAACATTTTACTTATTTAAAAATTCATCTTTTGTTTTAAAAATTTATCGGTTTAATTGAAAAATAATTACTTTGTTTGAGAATTAAACAACATTGTGCAAAATTCCCTTTTTTCGTTGAATATAACGGTTCTTGTTGACCATTTATTTATTTTCTTTTTTTTTAATTCAAATGCTTGTTTTAAAAGCGAACTAATCCATTAAAAATCTATTTTTTTAGGTAGAAGACTTATGTCTTTGATTTAAAAATATTTTGCAAAAAATTAATAATTGTTATTTTATTAATTAAATTTAATTTAAAAAGTTCTCTTGTGGGTTAAAAATTTAGGCATTTTGTTAAAAGTTCGTTTTTTAATAGAATTTTCGGAAAATTTCACTCTTTGGTTGAATTCAACTGTCTTTGATATAAAATTAATTTTTTTTTCATGTAAAAGTTTACTAGTTGGTTTAAAGATTTATTAAACCTCTATTTTTCTTTTTAAACGTTTGTCGTCTTAATTAAAAAAATAAATATTATGATTGAAATTCCTTATTTGTTTTGTTTTGAAAATCAGTTTCACACTAAAAATTTAAATTTTCAATTTTTGAAATAAAATTCATCTTTTTCAGTTGAATATTTATTTATTTTATTAAAAATTCGTCTTTTATAGTACAGAACTGTACTACTTCGTTAAAAATGGATTTGTTTGGTTGAATCCTCTACTATTTTTTTTTACAATTATTGAAATATTTGGTTCCAATTTAATCATTTGGGTGAAAATTAATGTATTTTATTAAAAATGTTCCTCCCTAAGTTGAAAATAAAAGCACTTATATAAAAATTCTTTTTTTTATTTACAAATACAAATATTTTGTTAAAAATTCAATTTTTCGCTAAAAATACAATTTATTCTTCAAAATTAAAATTTTGAGTACAATATTCAATTTTTTCATTAAAAATTTATCATTCTAGTTGAAAATTCATTTCACTGGTTGAAAATTTCATTATTTATTTTCGGTTTTCCCAGACGTAAAAAGAGAAAGTTTCAATCTTTCGGAAATTGAAAATTCAACTATTCCTTTTTTTAATTTAGAATTTAACTATTTGGTTGGAAATTATTGAACTATTTGGTAAAAAATTCAATTTTTTCTAAAAAAAAATTAATTTTTCGTTAAAAGACAAATTTTTCTTTGAAAATTAAACGTTTGAGTAGAAAATTATTTTTTTAAATTAGAGATTCATCATTTTAACTAAAAATGCATTTCTTTCGTTGAAAATTTTAATTAAATTTTTTTATCAAAACTTAATTATTAATTAAAAATTTCATTTGTAGTTAAAAAATACATTCTTTTTATAAAAATTATAGTTTGAAATGGAAAATCCATTTTTTAAAATAAAAATTCAATCTTTGCTGAGAATTAAATTATTTCATGTAAAATAAAGTTTTGAATAGAAAATTCATTCTTTTTCATTCTGATTTGAAATTTAACTACTTAGTTAAAAAAATTTCTGTTTATATGAAAATTCAACTATATGAGTATATGGATGGGAATTAAATTTTTTTTAAATATTCAATTTTTCGTTAAAAATTAAATTTTTTAATAAAAAAATTCATTTTGATCATTAATCATCTGCAATAAAAATTAATTTTTGGTGCAAATTTCATATTTTAAATTTTTGTTCTAAATTGATGTTTTTAATTAAAAACTGAACTATGTGGTACAAGATTCATGTATTTTATAATTTTTTTTTTACTTTTGAGTTAAAAATTAAACTCCTCCTTTAAAAATTCTTGTCTTTATTGGAAAATTCAACTATTTCTTTGGAAATTCATTTTTTTTATAAAAATACAATTTTTGTTAAGAAAACAATTTCTGTATGAAAATCAAACTTTTGAATAGAAAATGCACTTTTCTTATCAAAAAATATTCTAGGATGCAAATTAATTTTTTTTGTTTGAAAATCTACAAATATTTTGCTTAAAATCCACTACTTTCTTCAAATTGCAACATTTTAAATTTAAATGTTAGAAATTTAAAGCGTTTTAAATTAAATTGAATATAATCTGTAAATTAATAATACTAAAAATAATAATTTACTAATATTTTTATTTAAAAGAATTTATTCTCCAATATGTGTAAAAAATCGGCCTATTCCTCCTGTTAAATTGAAAAAATATTTTTTGTCTTGTAAAAATAGAGGGGCCTTTTCTCGGATTCCTCAATGGTCAAATGACCTATAAATACAAACAATTTTTCAAGTAAGTTATTAATTACATTGTTTTTTAGAAAATTACAGTTTGAAATGGAAAATTAATTTGTTTTAAATAAAAATTAAACTTTTTGTTGAGAATTAGGTTATTGTATGGACATTAAAGTTTCAAATTCCTTTTTATTATTAATCATCTTAAATACAAATTAATTTTTTGTTGAAAGTTTCACATTTTTATTTTTTGTTTAAAATTTATTTTTTTAATTGAAAATTTAACTATGTGGTACAAGATTTATGTATTTTTTTCCTTTTAAGTAAAAACTTTAACTACTGCTTTAAAAATTCTTCTGTTTATTGGAAAATTCAACTATTTCTTTGGATATTCAATTTTTTTATAAAAATACAATTTTGTTTAGGAAATCAACTTCTGCATAAAAATTAAAGTTTTCAATAGAAAATGCACTTTGCTTATTAAAAAATCTTCTAGGATGAAGATCAATTTTTTTTTTTTGAAAATCTACAAAAATTTTGTTAAAAACCGATTATTTTCTTCAAATTGCAACATTTTTAATTTAAATGTCTAAATTATTAATACTAAAAATAATAATTTACTAATATTTTTATAGTATAATATTTTTTTTGTTTTTTGAAATTAGAGGGGCCTTTTCTCGGATTCCTCAATGGTCAAATGACCCATAAATACAAACAATTTTTCAAGTAAGTTATTAATTACATTGTTTTTTTGAAAATTACAGTTTGAAATGGAAAATTAATTTGTTTTAAATAAAAATTCAACTTTTTGTTGAGAAATAGGTTATTGTATGGACATTAAAGTTTCAAATTCCTTTTTATTATTAATCATCTTAAATACAAATTAATTTTTTGTTGAAAGTTTCACATTTTTATTTTTTGTTTAAAATTTATGTTTTTAATTGAAAATTTAACTATGTGGTACAAGATTTATGTTTTTTTTTCCTTTTAAGTAAAAACTTTAACTACTCCTTTAAAAATTCTTCTATTTATTGGATCAACTATTTCTTTGGAAATTCAATTTTTTTAATAAAAATACAATTTTTTTTTAAGAAATCAAAATCTGTATGCAAATTAAAGTTTTGTATAGAAAATGCACTTTTCTTATTAAAAAATCTTCTAGGTTGAAAATCAATTTTTTGTTGTTGAAAATCTACAACCATTTTGTTAAAAATCGATTACTTTCTTCAAATTGCAACATTTTCAATTTAAATGTCTAAATTATTAATACTAAAAATAATAATTTACTAATATTTTTATTGTAAAATATTTTTTTTGTCTTTTGAAATTAGAGGGGCCTTTTCTCGGATTCCTCAATGGTCAAATGACCCATAAATACAAACAATTTTTCAAGTAA
>JAAAKG020074828.1:0-17103 GCA_010014905.2 Druon quercuslanigerum
CCATACAATTACTGAAATCAAATGAACATTCCTTTGAATCTTTTAAAATAGCCTAACTTATATAATAAATCCTTTGAAAATATTTAATTTACTTTACTTTAAACGACTGAAATCTTTTACAAATATACTCCCAAAATATTTTTAAAATCTATGGAAATCTTTTGACTTAAAAATTGCATGGAAACTTTTAAAATATCATAAGAAATTTCAAATCCTTTAAAATCCCATTAAACTACTGAAATCAATTGATACTTCCGTAAAATATTTGCAAATTTCCTAAAATAATTCAAATTCTTTGAAATTTTTAAAACTTTTGAACATTCCTTTAGATTTTGAAAATACCATAAAAACTTTAAAATCCTTTGGAATCATTTTAAATTATTGAAATCTATTTCCTTTAGAATCTTTGAAAATCCATTAAAGATTTGTTAAGCTATTACAAATTCTTGCGAATTTCTTTAAAACAGTATGATCATTTCTCCAAATTCCGTAAAATTATTTAAATCCATTGGAAATGACAGGGAATCTTTTAAAATACCCTAAAATATTCCAAATCCTTTACCAACTTTTAAAATCTCTTAAAAATTTTAAAAGTTATTGAAAATACTTCGAAATCTTTTTAAATACTCTTAAGATATTTAAAATTCTTGGAAATTCTATTCAATTTCTGAAATAGAATAACAATTGCCTTAAGTATTTAAAATCCTTTGAAATTAATCAAAAATTCTTTCAAATTTTAATTATACTGTGAAGTATTTCAAATTCTTTGAAATCTTTCAAAATTTCTTGAGACTTGTTAAAAGTCTTGAAAATTTATTTGAAATTTTAAAAACCTTTGAAATCACTTTGAGTGATTGAATTA
The DNA here is from genome assembly GCA_010014905.2 of Druon quercuslanigerum. Taxonomy (NCBI): domain Eukaryota; kingdom Metazoa; phylum Arthropoda; class Insecta; order Hymenoptera; family Cynipidae; genus Druon; species Druon quercuslanigerum. The sequence goes on from JAAAKG020074828.1 coordinate 863, forward strand.
TATTAGATATATCCCAAGATGTTTTTTAAATTTACGAAAATCTCTTGATATTCTTTAAAGTTGTTCAAAATTCCTTGAAAGTTTAAAACGTATCTAAAAGATTTCAAATCTTTTGAAACACCTGATATTTTTTAAAGCTCTTAAAAATACCATGGAACCTTTTAAAATACCCTAAGAAATGTCAAATACTTCTAAAATTCCATTAAATTACTTAAATCACTTTAAACTTTAAATTATTAAAATCTATTTTCTTTAAAATAATATTTGGAAATGCATTTACAGTTTTTTGATCTGTTAATAATTCTTGGGAACTGTTAAATGCCGTAATATCTTTAATGTGCCTTCAAATCCCTTTTGGATCCTTTGAAACATTTTAAAGCTCTTGAGAATTCCTTGAAAATTTAAAGAATACCGTAAAATCTACAAAATCCTTTGGAATCTCTTCAAATTATTGAAACCCATACAAAAATTTCTTGGAATTTTTTTAAATACTCTGATATGTTTCAAATCTTTTAAAATCCCTTACATCTTTTTAAAGCGCTCTAAAATTCCTTGGGAGTTTTTAAAATACCCTAAGATCTTTAGAATCCTTTGTCATACCTTCAAATTATTGAAATCTACCAAAAACTCATTGGAATCTTTTAAAATAACCAAAAGTATTCCAAATCCTTCGGATCTTCCGAAACGCTTTTGGAATTCCTTTAACTGATTAAAATCCATTCAAATTCCAAAAAATCTTTTAAAATATTCTGAAATATTTCAAATCCTTTGAAATCCATAGAAACTTTTTAAAGCTCTTCAAAATTCATTTGAATGTTTAAAAATACCCTAAAATCTCTCAAATGCTTTGAAATCCTTCAACTTATTAAAAATCAAACCAAAATTCTTGGAATCTTTTGAAATACCCTAAACTATTTAAAATATTTTCGAATTCCTTGGAAGTTCTAAAAATACCCTCAAGTTTTACTTTCAACCAAGTAATTTTATTTCCAACCTAAAAGATGAATTTCTAACTAAAATGGTAAGTATTTTCTATTAAAAAGACAAATTTTTATCAAAATTGTTGAATTTTGAACAACAAAAAAAAGATCACTTTTCAACCAAAAATGGAGATTAAAATTTTCATAGAATAGAATAGAATAGAATAGATTGGTAAAAAAAATAAAAAATAAATAAAAATTTTCAGTTGAAGGAATTAATTTTCAACCAAACTGAAAAATTTTCGACTAAAATAATGAATCTTGAACTGGAATAGTTGAATTTGATGCTAAACAGAAGTAATTTTTACAAAGTACATACATTTTTAAACATCTAGTTTCATTTCTAAATAAAAAGTATCAATTTTCAATCAGGTAGCTGAATTTTCATTATTAAATTTTCAGTTAAAATAATCAAATTTCAACAACAAAGAATGAATTCTCAACAAAATAATTCAATTTTAAACCCAAAGGATGAATTTTCTACTAAAAAAGATTTCAATTTACAGTTAGAAAAGTAAACTTTGAATAACAAGAAGAAAACGAGTTTTCAGCAAAACTAATTAATTTTAAACTAAAAACATAAATTTTCTAACAAAAATTGGATAGTGACAGCTTCGGTTAAAAAAATTATTTTCAATTAAAAAGAAACGAATTTTGTAGCCAAAGAAATTAATTTTCAATCATTCCAAAAGATAAATTTTCTACCAAAAATAAAATAATTCAATTTTCAGTTAGTAAAATAAAGTTTAAACCATGAAAGAAACGAGTTTTTAACAAAATAGCTCAATTTTCAACCACAGAAATTAATTTTTAACCAAAAACATTAGGTTTCAATTATGAAAGTATTCTTCTACCAAAAAAAATTAATTTTTAACAAATAGTTGAATTTTCACCTACAATAGATCAATTTAAAACTAAAAATATAATAATTAAATTTTCAGTAGAAAACTTAATTTTCAGTAAAATCAAAGTAAATTTTCAACGAAAAAGTATCATTTTCAACCAGGATAACTAAATTTCTATAAAAAAAAGGTTCGACAAAACATGGAACAGTTAAATTTTCAATTTAAAACAATATTTTAAAAGAAGAATACTAATTTTCAACCAAAAAGATAAATTTTTAACCAAGAAGATGAATTTTATACCAAAATAGACGAATATTTAACAAAGTACATGAATTTTCAACCAAATATTTGAATTTTTAAAGAAATTTTCAACCAAAAAGAGGAATTAGTTACCAAGAAGCTTAAATATGCTCCCACAAATTCGAATTTTCAATAAAATAAGGCATTTTTAACCAAGAATTTAAATTTTAAACTTAAGAAGACAAATTTTGAATCACAGATGTACGTGTAAATTTTTATTTGAAACAAATTTCAAAAAAATAATTGAATTTTGAAAAAAGGTTTGTTCTGATTAAGTAGTTGACTTTTCAAAGTAAAGGATGAATTCTCGACAAAAAAACGTTATATTTGATATTTCAACCAAAAAGGATTTTAATTTTCAACCACATAATTTCGATTTTTAACCATAATAATAAAATGAACTTCAACTTAAGTTTTTCGAAAATTCCCTGACTTTCTGGAATTACCTGATCACTACCAAGTTTATAATTTAGAAAAGTATATGTTTATTTCACTCTATAATTTTTGCATAAAAGTATATGTAATAATTATGATATATATATATATCTACATTTGTTTAAACAATAAATTCTGAGCACATGCTCGAGAGCATTTGCTCAACATAAATTCTTGGCAATTGAAGAACTCTGAGATAATCTGAAAAATCTACGACTGTAGAGAATGTAAAAATCACTTTGCTAAATTGAAACAAATTATTAAAATAATGAAAACTTTAATGTTTCTGCGAGCAGAAGTAAATACCCGATTTTTTAAATTAAATTTCCGGTCATTTCTCGGTCAAGTCGCCACCCTGCTGATTTTCAGGTTTTCCCTGACCTGCAACCACCCTGTTCATTTATGGTGAAAAAATTTTTCAACTTACTTATCGATTGCCTCAATATTTTCTCCAGAGTCTCACAGACAGTACTTAATGTCTCTTGATCTTGTGGATTGTTTTCTGAGGCGGAAATTTTAAATAATATAAGTTTGTCCACAAAGAGGTTCAAAGTTGTCAAAATAGCCACTTGAACCACTCGAGTACTGTTAGGAAGCGTTTCGTTACAGTGTGTTACGAATTGTAAGCAGTATTTATCTAAAAATAAAAAATCGTGTTTAAAAGTAGAAAAAGTAAAAGATGGGAAATTGTGTCAGGAAAAATAATTTTTTTCCCTGAAAATCAAACGTTAAACTGACCTTGAGTTTCCTTGCAAGATGGCCAGGCTTTACCCAACGACTCATAAATAGTTTCTTGCAGCTTCATTTTATCTTCTACTTTCTTCGAGTTCTCCGACATTGAAACGTCATCATCGTCATCGGCGTTTTTACTGGACAACTAAAATTGAACAAAATAGTTGAATTTTCAACCAAAAAGAGAATAATTTTTAACAAATGAGTTGAGTTTTCAAGTTAAAAAGTCGAATTTTGTAAAAACATATTGGAGTTTTAAATCCTAAAACCTGAATTTTCCAGACAAAAAATTATTTTCCAACAACAAAATAATAGTTTCAACCAACAGTTGCATTTATAACCAAACAGTTGGCATTTTAGGTAATGAAGACGAATTAAAAAAAGTTGAATATGAATTTTAAACAAACTCATGTTCAATCAAAACAAATCACTTTTAACAAACTAGTACAACTTTCAACCAAATATTTTAATATATTTTTAATAAATATATACTTCATTATTTAATATATTTAATTTTTTTAGTTAAATAGTTGAATCTTAAATGAAAATAAAAAATAATGTTTAACCACCGGTGATGCATTTTCAAATCGAGCTGACAAATTTTTTAACTAAGAAATATATTCCAGTCAAGAAAGAACAAAATTTAGACCAAATTGTAGAATTTTTGATTAAAAGAGGGGAATTTCCCACAAAACAGTTGAATTTTCAACCCGAAAAAATAAATTTTCAAAAAAAGAATTGAAATATTAACCAAAAGAGATGAATTCAAAACCAAAAATATAAAAGTAGTCTTTTCAATTTAAAAAAAATTTACTTTTAACCAAAACATATGACTACCAAAAGATCAAATTTCAACAAAAAGATTAATTTTGAGCCAAGAAAGATAAGTTTTGGATCAAAAAGTTAAAGTTTGGACCATGCAGAAAAACATTGTTTTTAAACAAACCATTTGAATTTTTAACTCCAAAATATGAATTCTCTTCAAAAAAGTTCATTTTGAACCAAATAGTTGAATTTTCGATGAAAAATTTTAATTTTCAAGCCAAAAAGACGAATCCTGTACCAAACAGTTGAATTTTTATCAGAAAAATATGAATTCTCAACAGTTTGAATCAAAAACAATTGACTTTAACTAAAATGACGAATTTTCAACAAAACAGTTGAATTCTAAATCAAAACAAATTAATTTTTATTCAAAAGGAGATGCATTTAAGAAAAAATGTAATATTTGATATTTCAAGCAAAAAATATTATTATAATTAATTTATTAATTAATTAAAATTTAATTAATTTTATTTAAAAAACAGTTGAATTCAAGCAAAAAGATGAATTTCTAAAAAAAAGGTTAAATCCTTAACAAAAATAAATTAACTTTTATCCAACCATTTGCATTTTTAACTAAAAAATATAACATTGTTACGAAGAGATGAATTTTTAAACCAAAAAGACGAATTTTTAACACGAAAGTCTTCTTAGTCCTGAAAGAAAAACATATCTACCAAATATTTGAATTTTTTAGCGAAAAGGCGAATTTTGTACAAAACAGTTAAAGATTTATCCCAAAAATATGCATTTTCAACAAATAAACTCATTTTAGACCCCAACAAAATTAATTTTTAGCAAGTAGCCCAAATGTCAATGACTTATTTAAATTTTTAACCAATAAAGGCGAATTCTGAACGAAAAATGTAATAATTGATAGTTCAATCAAAAGAGATTTAAATTTTAAATCAAATATAATTGTCTTCCACCAAAAAAGACAAATTTTCAACAAAGTAGTTGAGTCCTAAATCAAAACAAATTACGTTTCAACCAAAAGAGATAAATTTACAGACTATTAAGACAAATTTACAACTAGGAAGAATTTTTATTAAAAAAAGAAAAAAATTCAACAAAATTGTGGAAATTTCAAGTTAAAAAGAGCGAATATTCTACAAAACTGTTGAGTTTTCGACAAAAAAGTTAATTTTCTACCAAATCATAAAATTTTCTATCAAATTGTGGAATTTTCAAGCGAAAAAAAAGAATGTTCTACAAAATAGTTGAAGTTGAACAACAAATTTAATTTTTGTAAACAAACAGCTATATTTTCAAATAAAGAGATACATTTTCTACCAAAATAATTGAAGTAAAAAAAATATAGTGAGGAATTTTCAACGGAAAATGTTTCTAATACTTGATATTTCAACCAAACAGTTTTTAATTTGAAACAAAAAAAAGAACGGATGACTCCAAACGGTTGCATTTTTAACAAAAAAAGATTAAATTTCTACCAAATAATGGATTTCCAAACCAAAAATACGAATGATGAAGAAAGCAGTTGAATTGTCAACAAAAAAGAAGAATTTTCAACAAACTGGCCGAACTTTAAATAAAAAAAGGATTAAAAGTCAAGAAAGTAATTGCATTTTCAACTAAAAAATATAATTATCAACAAAAAATGAAATAGTTACATTTTCAGTTTAAAAAAAATAATTTTTATTGTAAAAAAGAATCAGCAGAACACATGAATTTTCAACCAAATTCTTGCATTTAGAACCGAAAAAGACGAATTATCTACAAAACAGTTAATTTTGAACCCAAAAATACAATTTCTAAATAAAAAGGTTAATTTTTGAGCAAATAGTTGCATTTTAAACCAAAAATATAAATTTAAAAAAGTTAATTCTCAACCTAAAAATTTAATTTTACACAAAATTGTTAAATTTTGAAGCCCAAAATACCAATTTTGTAAAAAACAGTTGAATTTTCAACCAAATAGAACTTTTACTTAAACGATATGCACATCGAACCAAAAATATAATATTAAACTTTTTAACCAAAAAAGAATCAATTTAAAAAAAAACAGTTCGATTTTCGTATCGGAATCTTCTAATTCAGTTCATATTTAAGCAAAAAAAAAAGAGAAAAAGGGAAAGTTTCTTGAAAAAGGGAAAAAAGAGGAGAATAGGCGAAAAGATTGTGAAGTCTGTAGTAAATTTACCTTCGGTAGAACTTCCTGAGCTATGTTATAAATCTGAGTAAATCTGTTGATACCCAACTCGTGCAGCACATCCGAAAATGCTTTCAGTGCATGTCGGCGGTATTCTAAAGCTTCTTTTTTACTCTCTTTGTACAAAATTCCTACGACTTCTTCTGCTAATTTAGTGTCTTTGCTCAACGCTTCTCTGCAAAAAGAAATTAATTTTTAACATAAAATCAAAAAAATAAATTCAATAAAGAGAAATATCAGTGGTATAGTCGAGGCCTGGCATCGTCAACGTACTTTTTTTAGCGGCCAGATGGCCTGACGGAAAATTTGTCTACTTATGGGCCATCCATAAACTACGTTAACAACTTTGGGCTTTTTTTGGCTAAAGACGAATTTAACGCTTATGAAATCTTTTAAATAAAATTCAATACGAAACTTTTTAAATTCCTGAAATTTCAAGCCATAATATATTGCACTTGTATTTTTAACAGAACAATTAATTTTCAACCAAGAAAGGTACATTTTCAAGCAAGTGGGATAATTTTTCTACCATAAAAAATTAATTTTCAATCCAAAAGGATGAATTTTCTAACATCGTAGACGAATTTTCGACCAAAAATGATAAATTTAACAAAATAGTTAAATTTTCCCGAAAAAATTAGATATTTTTAGCAAAATAGTGGAATTTTTAACCAAATGGTTAAATTTTCAGAATACAAAGATGCATTTTCACTTAAATGGTCGAATTTTCAAAACAAAAAGGCAAATTAAAAAAAAAATATTTTTCAACCAAGAAGGATGACTAATTTTAACAAATTAGTTCAATTTTCGAAAAATAATTAGATTTTTTTCAAACAGTTAAATTTCTAACCAAAAAGTTGAAGTTTCAACAAAATAGAATATTTTTCTATCCAAAAAGACGATTTTCAAACAAAATATGTGAATTTTCTATTAAATAGTTGAATTTTCAACAAAATGCATGAATTTTCTTCCAAATAGTTAAATTTTTAACTTATGTAGTATACAGGATACAATTTCAACTAAAAACGAAATAGGTAAATTTTCAGATAAAAAAATAATTGTTAAAAAAATGAATTTTCAACAAACTTGTTCAATTTTTGAACAAAAATATGCATTTCTGACCAAAAAGATTAATTTTCTAATAAAAAGATGAATTATAAATAAAATACATACATTTTCAATACAATTATTTAATTTGAAAACCAAGCAGACGAATTATCTACAAAGGAGTTTAATTTTCAACCAAAAAATATGATTATTCAACCAAAAAGTTTAATTTTCTACCAATTTGTTAAATTTTCAAAGCCAAACAGTAAGATTGTAAATATGTAAGTTTATTTAAAAACAAATTGTTGATATTTCAACCAAATATTAAAATTTTTAACAAAAAATTATAAATTTCTTAATCAATAAGATTAAATTTATACCATAAAAGGCGAATTTTCAACAAAATAAATGAATTTTCAACCAAAAAGTTTAACTTCCAACTAAAAATCATAAGTTTTTAACCAAATAGTGACATTCTTAACATTGCCAAGAAAAGTAATGTTCTACTGAAGAAAATACATTAATCTTCATAAAAATTATTTAATTTTAAAGTCAAGAAGAGGAACTATCTACAAGAAAGTTGAATTTTCAATAAAAAAAAGATAAATTTTATACAAAACAGTAGAATTGTTAACATGAAAGTTTTATATTTTTAATCAACAAGGCTACATTTCAAAAAGAAAGTCGAATTTTAAACAAAATAAACGATTTTTCAACCAAAAAGATACATTTTTATCTAAACAGTTAAATTTTTAACTGAAAAAGATACATTTTTAATCAAAAATGGAATAATTTGTCAGTTTAAAAAACTTATTTTCAGCCAATCATTAAAAGCATTTTCAACACAATCGTTAAATTTTCATTCAAACAGATAAAGATTTAAATAAAAAAAAAAAAATTTTTAGTATAGCAGTTAAATTTTTAATAATAAGAGATAATATTCTAACAATATAGGATCTTCAACAAAATAATTAAATTCTTAACCAAACGAGATGAATTACCTAACAGAAATATAATAGTATAATTTTTCGAATTAAAAAAAAACATTTGCCTAACATTTGAACCCCGAAGCCAATCCTTTTTCCATTTGAATAAATGAAAAATGAACTGCAAATTAAAGCACTCAAGATGGAACTGAAATTTTAAACTTTTAAAATTGAAATTTTGAAAGTTTTTAATTTTAAAATGTTGTATTCAAATTCTCAATAACTTACACCTATAAAATGGAAAGTACTAATACATTTCACTTGAACAATTTTGAATTAAATGCATTTAAACTGAAAAATTTAGAATTTCATACACTGTAGAGTTCAGAGATTCAGATTCAGTTTAAAAAAAAATAATCCATGTTATCATTTTCAATGCTCTAAATTGAAGAATCAATAAGTAAATTTAAAAATGAAAAAAGTATACTATTTTAACGAATTTTAAGCTAGAAACATTAAAAGGACAAAATTTTTCAAGTTGAACAATTTTTACATTAGAAGTTAAATTATTTTTATTTTAAATAGTTTAGATATACTTTAAAGGATTTAAAATTTTATTTCAGTCTTGAAAAAGTCAATTTTTCTAGCAATCTTAACAAAAATGTTTCGATTATTGTGAAGCCTTTCACAATTCTTGAAAAATTTATAGATTTTGTGTTCAAAATCGAATAGTCTGATTTTATTTGAAATCATTTCAATTTTCAAGGCTTTCTATTTCAAAAAATTGAGTTTAAATTTATTTACATTTTTTACGATTAAGGCTTTTAAATTAAACCAGTTTAATTTTTAACGTTGAACTCTGGAAATTCTTAAACATTACACGGTTGTTTTTCAAGACAAATAAAAATGCTTTTTGATCAAATATTTTCAATTTCCAACGCTTTTCAATTTAAATTATTTAGGTCTTTCAAGACTGCATTTTCAAATTCTTTAAATAAAAAATTTACGCTTATAAATAAAAATCTAAAACGTAAAATTTTACTGAGTAAAATATTTTCAAATTGCGCATTATAATCTGAATATTATCATAATAAAAAAAGATAAAAATTCAACTAATTATTTTAAAAATTGGTCCAGCGTACTGTCGATTTATATATAAATTCATTATATGTATAATGAAATTATAATTTTTTTGCCACTTTTTCTTTTAGGACTACACCACAGAAAAATATTGAACGTACTTGCTGTTGCAGGCAAGGGAAGCAAGAGCGTTTAAAAGGCGCTCCTTTCCATTCCAAGTTCTTCCCGTCAAGCCATTAGTTAAAATATTCAATAACGTTTCTCTTGCACTATTCTCGATACTAGGACCTAATTTTGTAGCTACGGTGGAAACAGCATTCGCAGCTTGAGCTTTTGTCGTCCAGGAAGCAGATTCCAAAGCTGACTTTAAAATATCCAAAATAGGAGTTAAATTCTGACGAATTCCAGTTTCCGTTCCTGGTGAAATTTCACCCCAAAGATCTGTCCAAACCTCGATCGTGGGCTCATTTCCTAAGTAACAAAATATTAATAGATTACAAATTAATTTAAGAATTCGCAACTTCCTGATTGCAGGGTGTCTAATGATCTTCCAAATTTGAGAAGAATTTTTTAAACATTTGAAGGATTTCAAAGATTAAATAAGGATTCAAAAGTTTTGTGAAATTCGTGTAAAGCCGATTTCAAAGATTTCAAAAGCTCCTAAACGATTTAAAAAAGTGCAAAAACATTTCAAAGAATTCAGAAGATTTTAAAAGATTTTACAAAGATTACAAAGATTTCAAAGATTTCACAGATTAAAAAGGATTTCAAAGACTTCACAAACATTTCAAAGATTTTAAATGGTTTCAAAAGCATTTACAAAGATTTCAAATATTTAGAAATATTTATACAGATTTCAGAATATTAAAAACTTTTTCAAAGATTTTGAATAGTTTCAAAAAACTTTTTAAAATTTCAAATATTTCAAACGATCTAAACTGATTTTAGAAGATTTCTCGAAGATTTGAAACATTTTACAAATCCTTTACAGCTTTCAAAAGATTTTGAAAAGATTGCCAAGATTTCACAAAGAATTCAAGTATTTTACAAGAATTAAAAGGATTTCACAAAGGCGTGTACATCAGATTTGAAAGATTTCAACGAATTTTAAGCCATTTCAAAAGGTTTTATAATATTTTAATACATTTCAAAAGATTTAAGAAGTTTCAAAATATTTTGAAGATTTATAATGCTTTCAAAAAATTTCATAAACAGTTCAGAAAGATTTTAAACGACTTCACAAAGATTTCTGAATGTTTTTAAATACTTTAAAGATTACCCAAGGACTCAACATTTTTTCAAAAAGGCAGCAGATTTCAAAGATTTCAAAACGCATTAAAAAGATTTAAAAATATTCGCAAAGATTTCAAACGATTTCATAAAGTTTCAAAATATATCAGAATACAACCTTTTGAAATCTTTGTGAAATCTTTTAAATATATTGTAAACTTTTAAATCTTTGATTTCTGATATAAATATACAAATATTTATAAATAAAAATAAATAAATATATATATATATATTTATATATATATAAGAGACTTGGCCGTTAGTGTTATTTGCCGCGGTTTTACTGAAGCCGTTGTCGTTTTCATAGATGTAAATTTTTTATTTGTTACGTACAGAGAAACGTATAAAAAAATGAAAAATATACATCATTTTGTCAACTTTGTATAAACTAAATACAACTTTTCGACATGGGATATAAAAGCTATCATTTTTAAATGTTCGAAAGTGAACAGTTTTTTTGTAGAGTCGAAAAGCTTATATGGTATAATATACCGAGCGTGCCAAAAAATTGCCTTTTTCGAACAATTTAAACTCCAAGAATTAATTTTGTTTTTAATTTCATATTAATAGTCTTAAAAATTAGAACATTTCTAATTTAAAATAAAAATGTTTAATTTTTAATAATTGAAAATGTCACACATTTAAAACGTTACGAACTTGAAATTTTGCACACTTTGGAATGTGAAACCTTCACGTTCAAGAATAAACGATGAATCGGTGAACCAGAAAAAATGTAGAATTAACGATTTAAAGCACTTTTGTTACAAAGCGATTAAATGAGAATTCAGAGTCATTGCATTATGCATATTACTTTAAAAAATTATTAAAATTTTCCAGTTTTAATAGTCAACAGCCCTTCAAGTTTGTTTGCTAATTGTCTGTTGTTAGGAGAGTTACATGCATGCTTGTATACTTATTGCGTCCTCCGAAAATCTGGTAGTTCACATTGCATTTTACGAAAGACTTTTTTAATTCATAGTATAATGGGTCTGTAGTTCGTATGAAATGGTGAAACGTTTTGTAGCTCGTCCAAAGGAAGTAAGGAAGAGGAACTTTCAAGGTTATGTGAGAATTGTGCACAGAAGTAGAAGATTTTCAGAGACAGCAAACTCGTGCTTATACATATATAATTATATACGTGTACAAATTTGGTACGTGTACGTTGAAGGGTGGTTCATATTAGTCTCGAATTTGGGCGAAACTTCTTTGACATTCCAGTGACCTGTGCCCCTGTGGCCTATGCGTTGTAGAGACCTTTTGAAGCAACGTGACCATCACAATGAGCAATGTAACACAATGTTGCTTTGCCTGTGAGGAAGGCTCGCGACAAAGTGGATGCCAGCCTCACCGGGCTCCCATTATAGTTCATGCGAGGGATCGCCCGACTCGTTAACAAAACTACCCTGCTGCAACACGCGGATACGGTGGTGCCGAAATATTTGTATTGTGTCGACAATTGCAGACGCAACCAATATCCGCCACCCTCAGGGGCTGATTTTGTCAACAAATTCCCTCAAATGATATGCATTCAACAAAAAAGCTTTGTTAATAAATAAGCGGAAATGAAAATTACTTTATTCTTTCCTTTTAGTAAAAGGGCATGCAATGAGTAATCTGCTAATCACAGTGAAAAATTAAATATCTTTACTCCATTTTATTCAATATTTTACTGAAAATTATAATAATTTTATTGTCAACTGATATTGTATATAATGAAATACGTATACAATAACAAATTATTTGTTAGTTCAATAAGATTATGTTTGTTTGGCTGGATAAGTTGTTCATTTTGCCAAGGGTAATTGTTTTTTTTTCAGATTCTGGTTTTTCTGAGGTCCTACAATCTTAACGAAAGCCGGACGTGTTCAGCTTCGTACATACACGAGTAATTTTTTGCAGATTCTGCTTTCTTACCAAACATGACACGGCCGAATAGTAGTTCCGTATTTTCATAATAATTATTTAAAAAATATCTTTATTATCTGTATTATATACAGATGTATATTTTTTCTACGATCCTGCTTTCTTAAATATCACGGCAGATATTAGGTACTGGACACGCCAACATCTGTGATATGACAAAAATTGCCGACCCCGTAGAGTGTATAGTTGCACAGTGTATAACAGTCTTAAAGTTAAAAATTTGATTCCTGTTTTCCGTTTTGGGAAACGTGGTAGAAATGCGATTTGAAAAAAAGATTTGTGATTATTTTTTCTCTTGAATAATAATGGAATATATTTCAGAATTTGAATTCTATAGTTTGGAGGAAGTTGAAGGGAGGAGGGGTTATCAATCATTTACTACTACTCAAAAATGTAGTTAGTCAGCTAGCTGTGTTATATAATAGAAAAACAAAACACTTTTTAAAGGTAAAATTGGACAGTGTGGACACTGATTATGAGAACTGGTTAGGTAAAGGGTATGTGACACAATGACAATATTAAGGCTTTTGAATCAGATACTACCTAAAATCTAGATTTTCGTAATATTAATGTAGATTTTGCAATTATTAGTCTTTAAAGTGTTCGAAATTGTATAATTTTATTTTTTTCAAGTACTTAGAATTGTTCAATGCGAAGATAAATGGGTTTATTATTTATTTTAACATTAAAAGTTAAAGTTATCAGGGTTTCATAAAAAAAAAATCTTATGCAATCTGTAAAATGGGTGTCCGTCCGTTGACACACCTAGCGCAAAAAGTAATAGGTCTCTTCTAATCACTTCCTCTTTTGCAAGAAGATTTGTTCCACGTGTCTAATGCGAACTCTGTGGAAAATAGTAGGTCTGCAAAAACAAGAAATTTTAGGCTTTTGACAAATAATTCTAGAATTGTGTCGAATGGGCTCTAATTTATTTCGAAATCAACGTCAACATTGAAATAAATTTATTAAGAAAGTTAACTCTACACCAACATACGGGATTGGACATGATAGTCTTACATTACCTAAAAAAGTGAAAACTTCAGGCCCCTGTATATTGACAACTGGTTGATAAAGGGATCTATAGTTTGGTGAATCACTATAGGCCCACAAGGACAGTTCAGTCAAGTTTCAACCCGATCATAAAAAACAATAGTTTTCGGTGGGAACACTTGACGTTTTCTGTCCCATATTATCGCTAGAAGATGTTTTTGTAAAACTTATTAGTAGGAATTCCGCAAAAATATATTAATGGAAATCATTACAAATGTAATGGTTTGAATAACTAAATATTGTTCTTAACTACCTTCTTCTATAATAATGCTAGATAGTTGCGGGTTTTCTTGAAATTTTCCACTTCTGGTCAACTTTTCACAATGTGAGGTAAGAACTAATGCAAGTTAACAAACATAATCATCTTAACAGTTTATTATAAATTATAACTATCTTCTTTAGATAATAAGAAAGTTGTGACTTTTTCTAAAATTTCTAACTTTGCTGCGTCTTTTTAGTTATGAGCATAAAATGAATAAACAATTGAAACTATATTCACGTCCTAAAAAGCAAGCAGTAACGGGTATATTTCATTTTTAAAGAAAAAGTGCAACATGTGCGCTTACACGGAAGAAATATGTCCTGTAAAGTGTTCAATTAGTCTAGGAATCTTGGACAGGTACCAAAATGTTTGAGATCTTGAATGACTTTAATTAAAAGATTTCAAACTATTCAATACTAAATGCAGTCGCTGAGGAATAAAAAAATGCATACATTCTCCATTTTACGCTCCAAACACTACTTTTTTAAAAACAAAATTAATAAAATATTTGTCGACAATGAATAAATTTCATATTAAAATACAGACTTTTGTCAATTTTTAAGGAGCGCGTTGTTTGCTTTTTTCAATATAATCAATTTAAAATAATTGGGCTATATTCTTTCCTTATCATACTTTATCATTACATAAAAATTCTTTATTTTAGACAAATTTTTAAGAATAATAGATTCACAAATTCACACTTTTCAACGCATGGATATCGTGTCGTTCACGAAACCGACTAGAAAGGGAGGAGACTTTATCAGACAACATTTTTTAATTCTTTACATACATTTCAGAAACAGCTGTAGATTTTCATTAATTTTCAAACCGGCAGAATTCTTTTTTTTATCGGAATCGATTTTAAAATACTGCAGGCAAACTCCGTTAAAATATAATATAAAATATATATTATATGTATTTTATTATATTTTATATAATATAAAATATAATAAAAGTCGTAAAAAACAAATTGTTTAAAAATAATCACAACTTTACACAGTAACATATAAAAGTAATCTTAAAAATAAGAAAATTGTGGATTATTTAGTAACATTATTTATCAAATTAAAAATTATTGTTCCTTCATGAAGTATTATGTAAGGAATAATTTTTCCAAGTAATTTAAAATTGCTTTCATATAAAAACGGAGCCTGCCATGTTGCGATTCCCTTTCATTGTCAGCACGATATCAATTAAATTGGCAAGTTTTTATTGGGAATGTGTGAGGGATGAATTTTTAACTAAAATAATTAATCTTCAACTGAATTTCAACAAAAAAAATTTTTTTTTAAATAGTTAGCTACATTTTCAAAAAAAGTTATGAGTTTTCAAGTAAAATGAAGAACCCTTTATTAGAATAATTGAATTTTCGACCAGAGATGAACTTTTATCTTGAATGATGGCATATGTGAGTTGAATAGATCAATTTTAAATAAAAAAGATGAAATTTTAACAAAAGAGTTTTACTTTCAACTGTGATAGTTTAATTTTGAACGAAAAAGGTGAATTTTAAAAGAAGATTAATTTTTAAACAGATTCATTTTCCATCCAAGAATATTTTCTATATACAGGGTGTCCCAGGAGAATTGTCGTTCCTTGTAATAGCGGATAGAAAAAAAAATTCAATTCGAAAAGTCCCAAGGCCATATAGGTGAACAGTTAGATACAAGTGTGCGTGCGACCCCGATGAGCAATATCTCCTACACCTACAGCGGTAACTTCACCTTGCTTCTAGTATTAAAAAAAAAAAAAAGGAATGCGATTTAGAATGTATTTGCCTGTTTAAGTTCGATCTAACCGTAAAATAACTTTGCAACAGAATTAATTTTTATATTTAAACATGTTTGAGATAAAACAATGGCTTAACGAATTTCGGTGCATGGAAAAAATGGACATCTAGGCCAGGTTCACAGAAATTTTGTGAATGTAGCGCTAATTCGCATACTATTGCAAATGATCAATGACTGTCCAAACTATTAGCCCTGATTTATGTAAAATTTAATCAAATGTATTGAGTTCTCTCAATTCTTCTGAAAGCATGGAATTCTCTTCAACTATTTCTCAAGTCATCACCTTTGGTCATCAGTTTAACTACTTGAGAATAAGGATTAACACGTTTTTTGAATTTTAAAGAATTCTACAGGAGTCTTTGAGTTCATTTAAAACCTTTAAGAACTTTTTAGAATTTCCTTAAAATATTTAGAATTCACGTTTAACTGTTGTAAATCCCTTCAAGCCTTTTGAATTTATATTCTGAATTATTCAAGAGAATTCAAAGATCTTTAAAAGAATTCAAAAGATTACAGCACCACAAAAAAAAAGTGGTCTGTCCCAGAAGCGAGACCAGTGTACCCTTATGTTTTTGGGGTCGCTGAAACC